>JAUTXX010541912.1:0-10617 GCA_032273605.1 Panulirus laevicauda | reverse complement strand
ATGAAGCGGTCTTGTTAGCTGGCGAACAGAGTGGGTAGCGTGCCTGTTTCAAGCGCATGAAAATGTCGGTAATATATTCAACGAAAGTAGAGGAATTCGAATACCCTGATTGAAGAGGACTAAACGGGTCTCTGGATTGGGATATGTTTGTGAGAATTTAGTCAGAGTTTACCGTTAATGATTCTAAATCATATCATTATTACTGTTTCAACCAAAAGACAAATGTTTTCAAAGATCTTATTTTGTACAAAGGGAGGAAATACAGTGTTGGAAAGTCGAAATGTGAGGGAAGATTTGAGACCGGGAAAGGAAATAGGGACCATTGAAGGAGTAAGGTTAAGGGCTAGTAGAGTAATAGGCTAGGGGATACTAGACTAGAAATGGTGAGGTAAGATAGGCAAGGGATTAGGGGAGGAGGCTATGCCTGGGGCTAGTGAAGGAGGCAAGGGTAAGAAGCTTGGCTAGTAACTAGTAACTGAGGCTAAGATTAGAGACGTGCGAGAAGTGGTAAGTGAGACACTTATTAAGGAAGGTTACATTTGGCTAGGGCTAGAAGGTTAGAATAGGGACTTACGAGGAAGTTAGGCTCGTAACTAAGGAAAGATGCCGAGCTAGGAATACTAGTGAGGCGGTAATCTAGTACTAGAAATTGGTTAGAAGTGCTATATACTAGTCCAGAAACTAGTGAGAGGTGTTAAGGCAATTTAATAATTCAAGTTCGTCCGTTGTCAATCTGTCATTACTTGTTATTAATCCCATGATATTCAATTACTCTCGTGTCTTCAGCCGTTATACGTGTTATCTCGTTAAATATCTCTTGACGGGGAAAAAATTGAAATGTTATATGAAATCCTGTATTAAGACACGTTTTATAACATTTTAAAAAACTGCATCGTGTGGATAAATCATTTATTTGTTTGATCAGTGTGTTTGAGAACCAACTGACCCGCGCGTTAAGCTTACTTGTTACATTAGCTGTTTATACGAGAAATAAAAGCAAATTGTAGATTTGTTGTTTATGAAGATTACCCCAGTAAAATAAAGCGAATATGGAGGTAGAAAGATAGATTATGTCAGTATCATTCACCTGGTCGGGTTATTATAATATCACCGCAAAACTCGTAAGAGATGACGTCGATAAATCGGCTGGCTAGGACAACTTATTGTTAAATAGGTTTTTTGTTAAAGAAATTTACGATATCATTCAAGGTAACAGTATTTTCTTCTTTTTCTGATGACAGGTGAGACAACTATATTAGAATTAGATATCTATTTATATTTTTTCTAATTTACATAACTAATCGCTCTGCTTTTCAGTAGTAGTAAAAATTTTCATGTGATTAAGATTAAAAATGGAAATTCTCAATATTATGGAAGGCTTTATTGACTACAGCAGTTAGGTGATATTGCAGAAGTCGTGCGGGATATTTAGGACATGTTTCTTCTGTTACGAAGGATCATAAATGAAGGTAATAGTTCCTTAGCATCTGGGAATATTTCTCGTAAACTCATGAATGCACGCCATTAATGGATTTAGGAAAATGCATAGAACTTCAGTACTCTTAGACGACTTTATAACAAACTGTTATAGCCTCCGAACATATCTAGTTGTATTGTGAAACAAGTGGGTTATGTTCGAACCTGTTTGTGCAAACTACTAAATATATACTATAATATCTCATTTTGAACTCCCTCGTTCTACGTAAATGATAAAATATTCAAGGGTAAAATAATACGCTCTAAATTTAAAGTTAATGAAGGGTAAAGTTGAAGACATCTCAGAAGGATGATGACGCGGCCCGGGTGCGGGTGTGACGTCAGAGCGCGGGAATGAGGAAGAGCCAGCTCAAGGCCGTCGCCCTGCAAGACATGGCGGGATATACCCGTTTTTTATATCACTTCACAGAGAAAGTGAGATATTTACATGCACAGATAATGTTTGATACATACATGCTTATTGAGAGATTTACATATCTTCATCCTGTAAGCCTCAGTCTTCACGAAAGTGGTCAGACATACCTCGGGAGAATTGAGTGACAAGGGTATGTAAGCATATCTGAGTTGGTAATAGTTTTTGTAAACCCTTTGTTTACGTTCGCTCGTTTCTCATCACCTGTGTATCGTTATCCGTTCCTTTGGTGTATACATTTATTTAACATTTCCAGCGTATGTGTCATGGAACCATTGTAATATACAAAGAGTAAGAGTTATTTGATTATGATTCACAACGAAGGAAGAAAAAAAAAAAGTCTCCCTGACTTTAGCCCTCAAGGTAGCGCCGCCGTTGGATTTCCCGCTCTAAGGTTACACAGAAAACGGGCGGCGGTGACCCCCACGTGTTGTTTGGCGCCAAGATGGTGTGTGTGTGTGTGTGTGTGTGTGTGTGTGTGGCACCCCGCCGTGACCAAACATGGGCACTATGCCACCTCACGCCTTAGTGCCAGTGTGAATCATACGCTGGATTCCAGAATCATCCAGGCTCAGGTGGGTAAAGGGAATCGGGTAAAGACGCCTGAAGAGTTTGGGCCTGGCTTCCTGGATTATACCTGCGTATGTAATTACTAAGTTGTAATTAATTACTCTGGGTGCATGTAATTACTAAGTTGTAATTAATTACTCTGGGTGTATGTAATTACTAAGTTGTAATTAATTACTGTGGGTACATGTAATTACTAAGTTGTAATTAATTACTCTGGGGTACATGTAATTACTAAGTTGTAATTAGTTACTCTGGGTACAAGTAATTACTAAATTGTAATTGATTACTCTGAGTACGTGTAATTACTAGGTTGTAATTAATTACTCTGGGTACAAACGGGGGAAGGGGGGTGGGAGCTTTCTCACACAGCGATGTGTAATTCATTTAGTCTAATTACTGGAGGGTAAGGTTAATACAATATACAAGTTATAGATTTGAATGGTTGTTACTTTAAATGTTGTAGAGAAGTTATGCAACGTGATATTACCTATGATGGCTTATAACAAGCTGTACCCTACCTGTACCGTAGCTCTGCCATCCTGTAACTTGTCTTATGGCCAAGTGTAACAATCAGTTTACCTGTAACCATCTGTAACTGGTTGGTTACCACCTGTAAACTGGTGAGCAGTAACTGTAACCACCTGTAGATTACCTGTTATCACTCATATCTCATCTGTAATCACTTGTCACTCGACCATCCATGACCTGTAACTACAGGAGACATACAGGGGACACCTGTAACTTTATTGTAACACTGTAACTTTCCTTTGACCACCTGTAACTTGCCCTGACCACCTGAACTTACCCTAGGGCACCTGTAACTTGCCCTTGATCACCTGTAATTTGCCCTTGATCACCTGTAGCTTACAGTAGGGCACCTGTAACTTCCCAATGAAGACTGTAACTTACTATCTCCCACATTACCCAGGGGTTTATGTAATAATCATAGCCCCCCACATCCTGTGTCATCACATCACATACCCTCCATCACATACCCCAGTGGTATTATGTGATCCCACTCCAGCAGTGTCATGTGATCACTTTGTAGTTCCCACACACACCCCAGCAGTGTCATGTGATCACTTTGTAGTTCCCACACACACCCCAGCAGTGTCATGTGATCACTTTGTAGTTCCTACACACCCCAGCAGTGTCATGTGATTACATGCTTCCCCCCACACCCACCCCAGCAGTGTCATGTGATTACATGCTTCCCCACACACACACCCCAGCAGTGTCATGTGATCACTTCATTGTTCCCCAAACACATCCAACAGTGCTATGTTATCACATGGTTCCCCCCCCCCCCCCACAAACCTCAACAATGTCATGTGATCACTTCCCAGTCTTCCCCAAGTTCCGGGAGACTGCTATGTGACTGCTATGTGACCACATCATAGTCTCCTGCACCTCCCAGCGATGCTATACGGCTCCTGAGACCAACAGATTGCTGGGATATAAACCCCAGCTTGGGTTGATTGTATGTCGAGGATATCCTCCACTTCATCTCAGTGTTCACGCGATGGCAAAATATATATATATTGTCATCCTTACGATCCTTCTTGAACGTGATGTTCTGCTGACGAAGTTTGACTCCGTTCGGGAAGTTACTTATTTAGTGGGGCCCCAGCACTGCTCCCTAAGGGACCCCGCAGCTGTCACCCGTGCACATCTTAGGTAGATCTTTTCACCCAACTTCGTCAGTCGGTCATCTGTGGTTGTGGTGGTTGGAAGGAGGGATGATATTGAAAGCAGTCTGTTAGTCCAATAATCTACAGTTTATCTACTTATATTTTATTTCCTTAAGATGTTGCAAACTGTCAACACCAATCCAGCAGTTTGCTTTTTCCTCTGAAGTCGTTTGCATTGGTTATATGCTCCTCTTGTCCGTCTCCTAACTATTTTCTCTCGCGTCTTGCAAGCAGTGTTCGTCAGGGATACTTCTATAATTCATGGCTACTTCTCTACCACCTTTGTTAAATATTGGCACGACGCTGGGTCTCCTCCATTCTCTTGAGACATAATTAACCATTGAAAGAGATCTTTAAATCACAGTACGGCTGGTTTGGTGTCTCCGTGCACTTACAGTGTACAGCTGGTGGGATGCCATCTGGACGGTGAGGTGTGAACTGGTCCAGCTCCTGAATTTCAGTAAGAGAGGCTTATGAAGTAGGTGAACCAGAAACCGTGTGAGTCTGTGTCACACCTGATGGGTCTCAGGGGACTGCTTCTTCAGGCGTTAGTGATGGGTATGTGAAGCTGTAACGCCTAGATTCTGTAACCTAAGGTGTTTTTGGAGTTATCCTATATTTCAGAAATTATTGAAGGCTATTGATAAATGGGTTGTGTGTAAATTATTGGCATTGTATTATCAAAGTTCAGTGTTGCAACGAAGATTCAAATTTCATTGATCCTTTTATACAGGTTTGTCCAAATATAATTTACGTTTTCTGTCATTAATGGTATCAATCGTTTTCTGTCATATTCCATGGGTAATTGAGATGAAATTTCGATCTCGGTAATCGGTAATGACTAGTGGAATAATCCATTTGACGTTATGGACAGGTATTTTCTGTAGTATTATCAATGTTCTGTTTATGTCAGTCGGACATTTATTTCGAGGCCTTTGATCTACACATCCCGGTCATAAGGTTTTAAAATCAGTTGAAACTTTGAGACGTTGCAACCCTTCCTATAGTTTTAATATGATGGCAGCGATATTCTTACCACTCTGTAATCTGCCTCATATTTGGTAGATGTATAATTCTCATCTGGATATCCTAGCTATGTAGGTCTGCATAAGAATGAGGTTGCTGACAAGGATTGAGCAGACGATCGAAGAATGAATTATAATGAATGTGTATCGACAAGTGTGACAGTATATATATTAGCTGCATCTTTTAACGCCTCTGGGGTTCAAGTACACCTACAGCAACACAAGACCAGCTAGATTTGTGTCTATTACCCTCCGGCAGCTGAGCCAGTCTAACCTATTTCAGTCTGAAATACGTTGCTGTACAGGGATAGGCTATATTTCTATTTCTGAATTCTTGTCGAGGACTTAAGTTTATGGCAGTTGAGAGTAACGGCAAAAGAGCAAAAAAAATATTTGATGATTGGAATATAGCAAAATAAGGGGGTGTAGCTCAGTGGTAGAGCGTTCGCTTTGCATGTGAAAGGCCCCGGGTTCGATCCCCGGCACCTCCATCCGGATGGGAATGTATCTCAGAGGGTCGAGCACTCGCTAATCCTGCGGGACTTGTTGAGATCAATGCCCCACATCTCCAAAATTTTAACGATTACACAGTTTTGCAAGAATTATATTCCCCTCTGGTTCTCCATTCTGAATTTAAGTGCTTTTCATGTAGATATAATTATTTTTTCTACATACGTTTAACTTTTGTTTTCCGAAATTTATCACTTATTTTACAGTTGAAAATGTATTGGATAACAATATGAGCAATCGCCTACTATTTTCAAAGTATGATGTTTTCGTAGAACGATTGTATAATGAAATGCGCAAGAAAATCATTACAAAATAGTCTTCCCTCAGATTGTATTTTTCTTATTTTTGTCGATACAAAGAATTTAGGGTAAATCCCTTAAGCTCTAGCTAGAGTCGAGACATCAGCTCTAATAACGCAACCAAATATTATCTACCATAAAACAATTATTTATGTAGATTTGTTAAATCTAATCGAATTATATCAACGTAAATTAACGTTTCTTTCACATAAATCTAAAACCAGTTGGTGCAAATTACAGTAGTAAGAGACCAAAATGATAAGACAAGCTCCAGCGCCCGATCGGTCAGCGTATAAGTTTAAAACAGTTTCATTCATTTCATATCATTTGGCTTCATTCTCTTATAATCACGATGCGAAACAAAATTGTGAGGATATGGCTTCATATAGAGTAAAAAAAAAAGTTATAACAGTGTTCCATATTTGTAGATTTATTCCTGAATGTGCCTGGTATACGTGCATAAATATATTGACGAACTGTTATACTTTTACGAAGTATATTTTTATATTTGAAATGACTAAAGCGTTTGTTGTTAATATAAACATCATGAATGATGTTGGTCAAGTGAAATTTCCCTGAATACACGTGTTTATTATCCTTTGGGTTAATTGATAGCTGTCAAATCCTTGTATTCAATCAAATCTACTTAGTACAATATACCATTAAATCAGCTTGGTTGATTTTTAACAGACAAAAATGTATCTTAGAGGCTCATCATTATTTTTTCCTCTAATGATGATGAAAATCATACCACGTGATTTATTTTACTTTGTCAAATTTAGGTGGTGATATTGTTATGGACATTTTATAAGGGATTAGTCAGTAGAAATTACGAGTAGGGCGAATGGTATAGTATTTCGAATCCCAGCAAATCTTAACCCAGTCTAACTGAACCTGACCTGACCTGATATGTCCAGTCCAGATATTCAAAAGTTTGCATGAGAAAATACTAATAGTGCTTTAGAGAACTACTGTAACTCCGTGGTAAAATAAGAGCTTACATGCAGTTGTGAAGTTGGAGCGCATTGTGATATAGGTTATATTTAGGAAGTTAAATAACCCAACAACAAAAAATAACATGAAAGAACCTATACTAATCCATCGCCTTTCAGTTCATCTAATATAAAACAACTTTTGTGAGATGATTTTCGCCTTTATATAGTAATATATAAAGTGCCCCTCTGATATACCCATGCTATTTAAAGATATAGTAGAGAATATACTTATAAAACCATCTAACATATCTATAGCAGAGTCATCATACACGATAACCTATGTCAATGTTAAGTGTCCTGTCTATCTATGACATAGTGGGTAACATAGTCCCTATGTACTTGAGTTACTTCTCTTATCTATAGTAAACACTGGATCATCATACGTAGTAGTACTACAACATCATTGAGTTCCATTTCTGAGTTGTATTTCTGAGTTGTATTATTTTATAACATGTTTGGGTGTCTTAAGGCGTTGCGTCATCACAACACAGGTGGTGGTGGAGGTGAGGTTGCAGGAGGGAGGAAGGTCACCGTTGCAGAGTTAACTCACATGTAGGTCATCTTCGTAGTCATAAGGAAGACAAGAAGGTAAATCTATTATTATATTAGCAGGTGGAGGAGAGGAGAGATGAGTCTAGAAGTTAGAATGGAAGCTGAAGGCTTTTGAGTACATCTTTTGAGTGTTGTAAAGACGGATTCTTATGCAACCATAGGTAATATTTTTTTTTTTTTGAGTCGCAACTCAAGGACTTTCGTGAAAACTGATAGAATTTTAGATTTGGGGTACTTCGTGATTGATTTAAGAACATAATGGATTCTATTTTTACTCGGGGAGTTTACTGTGTGGAGGATTAAAGAATAAGACTGACCCAACGTGACTTAAATCATAGGGTCCATGTGACTGAGGACGGATTGGAAGATTAGGGAAAACGTTAGGCAGAGTGGGTCAGACATTTGTGAAAGTCGACAGAAAATGTGAAAATTGCAATTTCTATTGACTAGCAGTCCACAGGTACTTTGAATTCGACCCTTATGTTAAGGATTTGTATTGATACAGTCTTGTGTGTAGATGTACCTATTGCGTTTGAAGCGTTCATTTGCACTGAACAAACGTTCAGACGAGTTCCAATCCACACGACATGTAAGCAGACTTCATCAACTTTATTATGGTTCAGTTGTAGTACTGAAGTTTAAGGTAGAACTCGGTTGCCAGGGCAGTTTGGGTGAGGTTTTCAAAGTTTTTGTTGAATTGTAGTGGAGTTCCTCCTACATTTACGTTAAGCTTACATTTTCCCTAATCTTCATAACCCAGCCCACTGTAGGCTACTTCATTACCAGTAATTAAGCCACAGTGATCCACAAGTTGTAATAAAGGCAAAAGAATAGGTTAAACAGTTGTAGAAAAATAACAGATCCTGTGGAAACCTCACTTAGTAGCTTAAATTAGTAGAATTATGCTCATATTAGATTATACTGCTAGGTATTGCATTTCCACTGTGTCTTTCATCTGTTTGTGGATATTTGGTAGCATTTGTGTGAAGTTCAGTCACAGGCATGACTGGTAAATTTGGATTTGAATATTGGCTGTGAGATATATCTTGACAGCCAGAGAGCATAGGTGATGAATTCATAGTTCTAAGTCTTGTACAAGCTTATGTTGTACTGTTACATTAATTAACCACACATTTACCACAGTTCTCTCAATTATTCTTATTGTGTCGGTCAGTCTGATATATTGGTGCAGATCATGTGATGCAAATGTCACTGCATTCTTATAACGCTTCTTTATCATTGCTGAAGAAAATAACTTGGCTTCCATTATGTTCGGTAAACCAGGGCTAACACAAGACTTTTACCAAGGATGTTCTTCATACCTCTTCCATCTGTTGCTAATTTATTATTGTAGGATAAGAATTAGTGCTCCATATCATGTGTTGCAGATGGGAATCACTTAAAAGTCAGTGATATGTATTTCTTCAAAAGTTATTTCTCTGGTGCCTGTAATGAAGAATTTTACCTTTAGTTTTGATGACCTCTTGAACTGGAATACTCACCTTACTGTTAGTCACAAATTCTGAAATATTCAGATTTTATCCTAGTGCAGGTGGTAACTTGGTGTGTAACCCTTACATATTATCAGATTTATAAGTGACCCTAGGAAAGTGGGCAGAGTTACAAAAGGGGGAGGATATTTTTAGCTTGGAAAATTAATCTTAGATATTTAGATTTACTCGTGTAAAACTCATGTTAATGTGTGTAGTAAGTCACTGTGTAGTTTCTTTACAGTATATTTCACTGATTTAGTCCATTGATAAACTCTAGTCTTTTTCAGATATTCGACATGTATGCTGCTCGAAGTTTTCTTCGACCAGTTTGGGTAACAGCCCAGAATACTTTCAAGTACTCAACTGAAGTGCCAGTCGTGCCCAAGAAAAAGAGAAGGGTATTGGCTGCCATTGGGAAGGGCATAGGTGGTGTAGCAATAGCAGCTCCGACTGTTGGTGGAGTTTATTATGTTCTTAGTGATGATGTTGCTAAGAGACGGATCAGAGTTACCTTTGAGGGAATTGGAAGATTCTTTAGGTAAAGTTCTATTGTTAATTTTTTCGGTGATATCATTGTAACATTACATAAATTATGTTGCACATGCATGTAGTACATAATTCTGTTCTGGTTGCCAGTATTAAAACGAAACTTTTCAGGCATAATTGGGGAAGAGAGTTAGACCATAGAATAGATAGATGAATGTAATTAGAGAACCAGCAAGGACTAGGGATACCTCAAATGAGAATGACACATCCCTCCTTTTGCACCTTACACACTTTTCTCATGTGAGTACAGCCCCCTCCATTCCTTATCCACTCCCCTGGTCATAAGTACTTTGCACCTTTTGACATATTTCACCCAATCTCTCTTGGTATTGTCTTGCCCAAATATAGCTCCAGGAAATAGACAAAGAATGGTCCATCCACTCATATGCACATGTGTATACATAAACGCCTATACACGCACATATGCATACATATACATATCAGCATATATACGTATACATACATGTACATATACATATGTACATATGTACATATTCATACTTGCTTGCCTTCATCGGTTCCCGGCACTACCCCACCCCACAGGAAACAGCATCATTACCCCTTGCTTCAGTGAGGTAGCGCCAGGAAAACGGACAAAAAAAGCCATATTTGTTCGCAGCCTCTAGCTGTCGTGTGTAATGCACCAAAACCACAAGTCCCTATCCACATCCACACCCCACAGACCTTTTCGTGGTTTACCCCAGATGTTTCACATGCCCTGGCTCAGTCCATTGACAGCATGTTGACCCTGGTATACCACAGACCTTGGCTACTTCACATGCCCTGGTTTTGTCCACTGACAGCACATCAACCTCTGTACACTGCATTATTCCAGTTCACTCTATTCTGGGTGCACCTTTCACCCTCCTGCATCTTTAAGCCCCAATCACTCAAAAATGTTTTCACTTCATTCTTTGATCTCCATTTTGGTCTTTCCCTTATTGTCCCCTCCACCTCTGATACATATATCCACTTTGTCAACTTCTCCTCACTCATTCTCTCCATATGTCCAAACCATTTCAGCACA
>JAUTXX010541879.1:0-10619 GCA_032273605.1 Panulirus laevicauda | reverse complement strand
AAGCTTCCTGAGCGTACCTGGTAAGTTGTATGGGAGAGTACTGAGATAAGGGTGAAGGCATGTACAAAACTTCAGAATGGTGAGCAGCAGCAGCAGTGTGGCTTCAAAAGTGGTAGAGGATATGTGGATAAGGTGTTTGCTTTGAAGAATGTGTGTGAAATATGCAAGAGAAACATGGATCTGTATGCGGCATTTATGGATCTGAAGAAAGCTTACGACAGGATTGATAGAGATGCTTTGTGGAAGGTCTTGAGAGTACACGGCGTGGGAGTAAAGTTACTAGTAGCAGTGAAAAGGTTTTATCAAGGGTGAATGGCACATGTAAGAGTAGGAGAGGAGACGAGAGCGAGCTAAGTGAAGGTTGGTCTGCGGCAGGGGTGGGTGATGTCACTATGGCAGTTTGATTTGTTGTGTGTGGATGGGATGGTGAAGGAGATAAAAGAGTTGCTGGGAGAGAGGAGCTAGTATGCAGTTTGTAGGGGATGAGAGGGTTTAGGAAGAGCGCCAGTTGTGGTTTAAAGATGACACAACAATGGAGGCAGATTCGAGTGAGAAACTGCAGAAACTGGCGGTTGAGTTTGGAAGTGTGTGTTAAAGGAGAAGTCGAGAGCAAATGTGAATAAAATAAAGATTATTAGGTTCAGCAAGGTTAAGGGACAAATCAGTGGGTGCGAGTTTGAATGGATAAAAACTGGAGATAATGAAGTGGAAGGGAACAAGGGAAAAGTAGCACGAAATTGAAAAAGGAAGGATGGAGTGAGAAAGATTGAGTGATCGGGGTCTGAACATGCAAGATGGTGCAAGGAGTGAAACATATAGACTGAATTGGATTAATATGATATACAGGGGTGGACAATCTGCCATGGACTGAAGCAGGGCAAGCGCAACATCTAGGGTAGACCATAGAAATGTCTGTGTGGCGTGGGTGTGGCTAGGGAGCTGTGGTATCGGTGAATTACACACGACAGGTAGAGAATGGATGTGAACCAATGTGGCCTTTCTTCGTCTGCTCCTAGTGCTAACGCAAAAAAAAAAATGATCAAGTATGAATGATAGAAAAAGAAGTGTCCTATACATCCCTTATTGTAAGAAGCATTTCAAAACTGACTAAGCAGATGTTCAGCATTGGGATATAATGTTTGCACATCAAAATTTTCAAAAATGAAGTGTCATACACAATGTTTTATGTTGATCATTTGGTTATAGCTATAGCCTATCTATACTAGATTTCATTTCAGGTTTTTGTTACTTATATTTCAGGTCATAACTGAATCATGAGCAGCACGACGCCACCACTGTACATACTGCAAGTGGAACAAATTCTAAAACATCGGAAACCTAATAAAGAACTGTCAAAAGTCATGGACAAAAGTGAACCAAAATATACACACCAGAATATCATGAATATCATGATATTCAACCGTCCAGTGGTACCAGAAGTCACCATAGGTCGATTCAAGAAGTCTTCTGAATATCATAATATTCAACCGACAAGTGGTACCAGGAGCCTTCAAGATTTTGTCATGACGTTACTGTCGCGCCAAAGTGATGATGCTGGTAAGACAACGAACTGGATCTAACACTACATGTGCTGTGAGGTGACGGTAAACACCCAAGTCCCAGCAGTTCAGGGTTATCTAAGAGTGTACATTTTTCGTTTTTTCTTTTTTCATCAAGACAGAGAAACAAGGAAAAATCTAAAGATGAAAAGTGGCGAAGCGAAAGACAACCGACAATGTAAGTAAATGAAGTTTCTCTTCTGCCAAAAAAAAATCATAGTCAAGACCTTATCCTTAGAGAGGTCACGTTCCATCACGCATGTCGAAATATGTACCACAGACATTTTGAATAACTGCTGCGCAAAAACTGTCAGATCAAAACAGCCTTTCACAAAATACAACATTTAAAAGCAAACTACGTGGTCAGCAAACTTAGATTGATATATCCCTAAACAACTTGCAATTATGCGTAATAGATACATACAGGCAATAGGGACTGACATCACTAAATACCAATCCCAAAACCAATTTGAAAAACTCCAAGAGAATCCTCCGAAGCTACAAGAACGCAGAAATCAAGTTATAGTGTTTTTTTAACAGTTTCCATTAAAGCATCTAAGAAGATATTGCCATTAAAAAGGGTTCACTTATTATTTTGTAAAAGAGGCAGCATTCTACCTCGGAACATTCGTGTATGGCAGTAGATTAACCACAACCCTTGATTGTAGAAGCGAGGTACACGGACAATAAGTTACCCTCGAAATACTCATAGTTTTCCCAAGACCTCTGCTGAACCGCAACGAACAGGTACGAAGGCATACGAGTTGGGTTGTGTCCACGCAATATACCCTACAACCAGTAGCAGGATACAATAAGGGAAAACACCTTTACTTTAGCCTCGGACGGACAAATTCGAAGAGAGCCATCACGAGTGGCCAAGTTTATCAATATATTTGGACATTCAGTCGGTTATTACACTACAAAATAGACAGACATATGTGAAGCTAGGAAAATATCTTACTATAATCAAGGAACACCAGAAACAAAGTCAAGACCAGTGGCGTCTGCACATACGTTGTGCCGAACAGTTGTGATGAACATACAGTGCCAGGCGGGGGTATGCTACATTATACATTAGAAATATGCCAGCAAAACCTCCCGACGGAGAACGAAGCACAATGGCAATTACCACGGATAAAGGATCAGTCCTTACGAGAACAGAAAGACAATCAACGCAGTTGATCATGAACTTGAGTAATACCTTATCCACAATGAAGATAACCCAGCTTTGAAACCACCAAGACACCTGATTACACTATTACAGTCAAGATGCACAAGACTCTCTCTCTCTCTAGTATAGTATGTAACTAGTATTTGAGTCAGTGGACTGAGAAGGGAACTATCTCGCACTAAAGATGGAGAACTGCTGGCTCTGTCAGTTCACGATCCATATTTAACACGAAGATCAGCATTTCTTATCACATGTTACCTTTCAATGCCAGTCATACACTGAAACGAACGTAACCGGCATGAAATGAAGCGAACTCTAATGAGCTGCCTGCATGCGTCCTCTGCCACCAAGGTATGGTAGACCCGTGATATGCGTCTCGCTGCTTCTTCCCTTAGTTTCTTTGTGGCGATCAGCCACACGAGGATATACCGTTATGGTACCACCACCTCCTCTCGAAGATCAAAACCCTGGAACTCTCTCCCTCCCTTCGTCTTTATCTGCCTCATAGACAGATCTACAAACACCCGAGAGTCTGAGATTACCTCCCATATCCAAACAGATCTTTAGAAGACGAATTTCTAAACTCGGCATACTAATTCTTACCGCAAAAACAGTCTCTAAACCTTCTGGACTCAACAAAACAAAGTCAACAGAGGCCGGCCCCCCTCTAGCTCTGGGACAACACAAGAAATATTACTACCAACGGAACTTAGTACGAACACTGGCCCAAGTTTCAGTTGGGGAGGGAGGGAGAGGCGGTGTAATAATGCTCAGAATTATGCAAACTAAGTTGGCTGTAAAAGAAGCCACTTTAAGAAGTTTCTCTCATAACAAAGTTTAGGTCTAGTATCATGACTCAAGGTTGTCTGCTAATCTATTAGCTGCGTAATATCTTTGTCTGGGAATCTAACTGTTGGCTGCTTTGTTTGTCGTTTTTCTACAGCATGTTAGTGTTACTGTGCAGGAGGAATTTATTCCTTTCTGTATTCTTGTATGGCTCATTTTTTTTCGTCTGTATCCTTTCATCTCAAAATTCATGGTTAAAAAAATCTAACGTAAAAATCTTTAATTTGTTTCTTTTTTGCATTTAGTTTGTGGTGAAAACCGAAAACCTAAAGGATGATATATGAAAAAATTAACAAAAGTAAAAAAAAAATTCTAATACCTACCTACACCTTATAACAGTCTCACAATCAAATAAATTTCATCACCCAAAATGTCGCTAATCAGCAACCTGAGCAACTTCAGGATGTGAATTAGCAGAACTGTGAAAGAAATTATGATCACTAAAGCAGAAGAACCATTAGTTTTGGCTGAGATTGGTGAAGAACTAAGATGATAATGTTTACACGTATGTTTCAACTCTCTTTTCCCTGTTGGTATGTTACTGTAAAGATTACTTATATTTGTCCAAGTGGTCCACGCCACAGTACGGATTTAACTGAACCAATTTCACTTCCTACGTTAAACCTTGGTGTTTATAGACATACATACACTATCATAGTCGTTCAAACCTACAGAAATCCATTTCTTTCGACTGATCTACAAGCATTAGCCTTTCACTCACTTTTTCCGTTTAAACTTTAATACAAAAACATTCCTACACTCATCTGTATATGACAAATGTCGAGTCGTCCTGCCCAAAGGTCGTAACGACGTATATAAGGGGTTTAACTTTCTAAAACTCAACTTTCGTTTGAATGCACGCTACTCTCAAACACTGAAATCAGATTCAAATGAAGAATAAATGCAAAGAGAATCCAAATATATAAGAGGAGTGCGTTTTACGTCGCAGGTGGGTTCCTTTATAACAAATGCATGAACTGTCCACTTGTATTACATTACCAAGTAGAAAGCAAGATTCGTGAACTAATCAGAAACCATAGAGTAACAGATTCTACGGAATACAAACACTCCACTCCAACACGGATGTAATACCGACGATCATTTTGTGGAATAGTAACAAAGGAGCTATGCACTACGAAAGAAAGCAGACCTCTATCAACATTTCGAAACGAGACCGAATTCTCTACGGGTTCATTTTTGTAAAATATTTCTTACTCTTAACAAAATGGTAAACTACAAAGAATCAAAAGGAAAAAAGTCTTACCAGCAATGTAAACAATCATACCGACTATCTTAAATATCTTTCCTCCGTATTCAAAGATTCAGTAAACCGGTGGGTAGATAGGTAGCCAGCCGGAGGTGGGAGGGTGAGGTCCACCGACCAGGGAGGTTAGTGCTCCCGCCTATGTATCAAGAAGGTTAGTGCTATCACAGTGAGCCAGCAGGGTGGCTGCGTCACGTTCCCTCCCCTGGACCTGGTAGCATTCTTTTCGCTTTATCACATCTACAAGTAGACTGATGACATCCAAGCCCATCACATCTTATCCTTTTCAAGGAGAACTTAAGGCGAGCTCTTTCTTAATATCGCCACTTCTCTACACTATTAGATTTCCAGTCGTAATCCCTACCTTGGCGTAAGCGATGACTAATACAAAAGCTTCCGTGTCCTACTTCATGGATGAGTGTCTCCTTTGATGACATTTGGCTTAAATTTTCAGTTATGTACATTTCCTCCCCGTCCTCCACTTTCAACTCTTCGAGTATGTGACCTTGCCATGAAGCTTTGCTCTCTCTTACCCACCACAAGGATAGCTCTGGCTCTACTCGAGAGGATCCCGGCGAAGTTCGGCCTTCTTTTTCCTTAACGATCTGGAGTAATCAAACACCCAACACAAGTTATCTGTCATGACCAGCCGTCCAACTCACTTCATCTTTATTCTATTTTTGAAGCCGCCCTCTATTCACACGCTGTTTCTGCCCTCTCCAGTTCCTCTAACCTTACCTTCCTGACTTAACCAATCACGTCCAACCCCAGTTTCTACCTAGAAACGATATCTCTGGTACTCTGGAAGAGCTCAGTGGTCGTTCCAGCAGAGGTGCCTCCGACTGTGTTGACGTATAGAGGTGGTTACCCTGGGACGGAGTCTGACGTCCCTTCTTTTAGCAGATCTTTCTTCCCTCAGTCATGGTTTGATCACTTCAGATCTGATGCCTGTCGGGCCATTAGAGACTTCCCTTCAGCTTTCATTTTTGGTCATGATCACTGCAACGCTGCTCTTTGTAAAGCCAAGTACACCTTCATGAAAAGAAAGTCTGATGATTCGAGTTCGTCCGATAAATCTCTCGGGTCCTTAAGTAAAAATAATTCCATATAGCCTCTGTAATTCAAGTTCTCCTCCTCTCTACCGAACTGATCAACGTAACACCAAACTCTTGCTGGTCAAGCCACTCTTTTCGGCGCCCTTCCCCATCTCCTCCAATTGAATAAATAATTTCTAATATTTTCCTCGCAGTAGTTTCCTAACCAAGTAAACAGGGTAAATGGTCCAGATGACATACCTCCTGGAATCTTCAAGGAGTATGCCACTAAGCTGGCACCCATCATTGCTCCCATTCTTATCAAAATCCAGACGTTTCCCCTCTCCTTGTTAGCATGCGCGTTGCAGCCCATCCTTAAGAAAGGAGACCATTCGAATCCGTCCACCTATCACCATCTCCTACCTCCAAAGTCTTTAACACCCTTCTTTACTGTCACAATCTCAATCGCTTAGATTCCCTTTCCTGTCTTTCTAACCACCATTATGGCTTTCGCGGTGGAAGGTCTTTTTCAGTCTGTAGTCAGAGATCGATCCTCCAACAAACATGACACTGACTAAACACACACACACACACACACATAGTGATGACTCAATGTGCATCAAAACAGCCCTCCCAGCGCACTTTACGTTAAACACACATGTAAAATTGCCTCCGCGTAACAGATCATAATCACGCACAACATGTCTACATACAGATCTAGCCTCTTATGGCCTAAGTAGCAATCTTGCTTTAATCACGCTCGATAAGAGTGCAACTTATGTGTGCATGTTCTTACACGGAGCAAAATCCAGTCTTAACAGTACTGTAGCGTACCATGCCAGAGAAAATAATTGCCTCTGAATAACACAATGCAGTTACATAGCTCAGCGTCTGAAGTGTTGACTTCTAGAAATATGAAATAACTAAAAAGAACACTTTTACATAACTGCCAGACACGTAAGTTACCGCTGCCAACCAAGACAGTCTGTGAATCGCCTTTAAGGTCAGCCAAGTATATCTCGGTTTATGTAATATGACGTTCTCCCATGACCCACACCACAAAGAAAGCCATTACTCAGCGTATGTGATAAACGCATCAAAACACATCTAACGTAGCCAAAGGGAAATAAAAATAGTATTGCCTCTAAAGACAGTACACGGTCCATTAACTTACTTCAGTATGTGTTCCGACACAGACAATTAACCTTTGAACTAATAGGAAAAAATCAGATGCGTTCGATAATGTGCGCAGGACGGCGCACAAGCTCAGCAGTGGGTAGTGTGTGTGTGCACATACATAATCAGGATACAGAGGCGTCTTGACACATCTGATATTCTTTCCGAATACTGATAAATAGATATAGACAAGATAGACAAGCACATACATACACACACCATGGATGCATCACGAACGCCATACACTGAACTTGTAAGCAACTCATTTTGGAAATTGTAGAAATCTATCTTTAAATGGATTATCACACTGAATATTGGGGAAAAAAAAAAACTTTTCCTCAATTGCGACATAAACAGCATCGCCAACCTCATCTTCCCCACAGAGTATATTTCTTAATCGACCAATTTTCTGATGTCTTACATTACCACTGGCAATTAGTAACGTCTACACCACGACGGAGCGACCTTTCAGCACGATGGTACGACCATTCAGTAGGTCGTGCTCGGGGTCGTACCTTAAGGGACGAGAGACAATGGAATGAGGTTCCACCGCTTTTACATCCGAGATTAAATATTATGAACTCGTTCCACTCCACATTCTTCCACTACTTAATACCGTAAAAAATCAAAACTCCTTCCCATAGCCGTGATCACCTGCATAGCAAGTGGCCTCGCTCGGCCAGCAGCCTGCAACGACGTTTACTTCTTCCCTTATACCTCGCATTTCTGGTACAGTCGCTAGGATGCGATGTGCACAAGTTTTGTTCTAGCCTCCATCACGGCGGTGTCTGAGCATAGCTCGTATAACGTGGGTTCATATAACATCGATTACTATGACGAGTACGATTAAACACACACACACACACACAAACGTGTAAGAACAAAAATGCAAACATACACAATTCTCACAAACACGGAAATAAGCCTATCCATCACTCTCGCCCCCACAACACCAGTATCTTAGCGCATTTTCCGCTTCCGCTTGACTAACAGCCACACACGCTCGACGGCGTTCACTAATGGAGTTCCTGTTTCACAGTCTCTCGTTGCCTCCTTCGCCCTGGCCTCCTGCAGCAGTTATTCCATGGCTTCACGCTCCCGGTCCTCCTCCTTCCGCCTTAGCCTCCTGCAGGAGTCTTCCCGTGGCTTCATACCTCCGCTGCTCCTGTCGTCTACCTTCAGCCATTCCACGTCCCTTCGTCGTGGTCTCCCGTGGAGGTCATTCCACGGTTCCACACTGCTGCTGCCGCCGCCTCCAGTTTGACCTCAAGGAGTTTAAGCCTTTGTTGCTTCCTCCACCGAGGCTAAAGTTGATGCAGATCAATATGGGAAAAAAAATGAATCACGTTAAGAAAAACACCCAAACGAAACTCGCTAATGAGGACGCTACAGATGCTTTTCTGACAAAACAAATAACATCCGATGAAATATAATCCTTTCATGCTCTCAAGACCGATTCTCTTTTCGAGAATTTTCCCGCCAATTATCGAACCCTGGAGCTGTCGCTATTAAGTAACTATAAAATTTCTTCTATTTTCTAATCAAAACCTTTCTGTAACAAAAATAATTGCCTAATAATCCATGTTAACATACCTTCTCATGTTACCAATTTTTTGTTAATTTTGTTGGATAAAACATTTATTAATTCGCATATCTCATATACCGTTGCCTAGCTAGTCCCCGTCTGAATATGACTGCTCTACCTGCAGTCTTTTCTTATGATGTACTATCAACAGACATTTACCTTTTCCGTCTTAAGTGTCTAGGTTCCTCCAAAGTCCATATCCACTGTGCGCTGCAAAACCAACCAGCAGGGAAGAAAGAAAAACACTTCATCCGGGGGTGGCAAACAACAGGGAAACAGTAGCGCTCGATTCGTCAAACTAGTGACATCGATGGTCTTATTTTTGATCATTCAAGATCATTTACTAAATGTACATTTTTTCTATAATCAATCAAGTTATGATTCTCCTTGAAACTAGACTAAGAATGACATACCACCATAGACCCTAGTGTGGTTCTTGTAATGGAGCCAAAGTGTACCGAGTCTCAAACTGTTATCCAGTTCTCTAAGTTCGCACTGCCTATGAATCTACTTACTGAATATCAGATACAACTTATGAAATGAAAGTCATCATTCATATGGTCTGACCACATTCGTAGCTGTGAATACATATACAGTAAAAGTGGAATAAGGACGAAATGGAAGGAAAAAAAAATTATACAGAGAAGGTGAAGTGCATAATGCAAATGGAAGAGGCACCACGAGAGAGCCATTAGCGAGTTAGGAGAAATTGCAGGGAGTGTGCGAGTGCAAGACGTGACAACACAGGAGGGGTAGGCAAAGAGTCAGTAACACAAAGCTACAGGGATCCCAAATGTCCATCCTCCGGCTGAGAGGCGAAACCTAGTGCCATGATATGAGAGATGAGCAATGTGAACTAACACTAAAAAGCACAATGCAGAGTGATCTCATGTCCTGAGTGTGTCATTCATATCTGAGTACGACAAAGAGAAATAAATCATCTCAAACTAGTTGAGATTCCGACCGACACGAAGACCCCAAACTAAAGCTGATCACCACTAAAGAAGGTCTGCCATGCGTACATCTAACGCATCACCAATCTATTGTCCAGTCACCAAAGATATCTGAAAATCTTCCCGACTTTGGCCCGCGAACCTCTCATTTCCCTGAACGTGTAGACGTCTTTATATTCCTGTCGTCGTCCTACGTGTATCAGTCGTATTTCTGACACTGTCCATCACCTGAATGATCCGTCGAGAAAATCTCTCTTACTGAACCCGTTATGTTCTCTGTGGTGCGGGTTTGGTTGGGAGTGTGTTGTCCACTAACGTTCTTTCTCATCCTAAGTAAGAACCCAGTTCTCAGAATACCTTTCCCCACTCTAGCATAAAGCACAGCAATTATATGCAAATCAACTTATAGAACATATATATATGAATAACTTTTTACATGTGATCGCTGTTTTCCGCGTTAGCGAGGTACCGTCTGGAACAGACGAAGAAAGGCCACATTCGTTCACACTTAGTCTCTAAATGTTATTTGTAATGCACCGAAACCACAGCTCCTTATCCACATCTAAACCCGACAGACCTTTCCATGGTTTACCAGGGGATGTTTCACATGCCCTGGCTCAGTCCACTGATAGCACATCGACCCCACACATTGTTCCAATTCACTAGCCTACACACGCCTTTCACCCTTGTGCATGTTTACGCCCTGATCGCTCAAAATCATCTTCGCTCCATCCCTTCATCTCCAATTTGGTCACCTTGTTCTCCTTGTGACCTCCACTTCTGACATATATCCTCTGTCAACCTTTCGTCACTCATTCTCTCTATATGTCTAAACAAAATCAGCACACCCTCTTCAGCTCTCTCAACCACACTAATTACCACACGTCTCTTACCATTTCATTTCCAACATTCACCCTTCTCCGTACAGTCTTAGATATAGCTCATGCCTCGCACCCATATAACACAATCTTTAAACTACCCATTTTTACCCTCCCAGTTAACTATCTCGCTTTCTACACATCCTCCATATA
>JAUTXX010541868.1:0-10619 GCA_032273605.1 Panulirus laevicauda | reverse complement strand
TTCTAAGTATTTCTCACATACATTCTTCAAAGCAAACACCTGATCCGCACATCCTCTACCACTTCTGAAACCACACTGCTCTTCTCCGATCTGATGCTCTGTACATGCTTTTACCCTCTTAATCAATACCTTCGCATAATTTCCCAGGAATACTCAACAAACTTATACCTCTGTAATTTGAACACTCACCTTTATCCACTTTGCTTTTGTACAATGGCACTATGCATGCATTTCACCAATCCTAAGACATTTCACAATGATCCACACATACACCGAATATCCTCACCAACCAATCAACAACACAGTCACCACCTTTCTTAATAAATTGCACTGCAATGCCATCCAAACGCACCGCCTTGTCGGATCTCATTTCCGCAAAGCTTTCATTACTTCTTCTCTTAACCAAACCATTCTCCCTTTCACTTCGCACACCACTCCGACCAAAACACTCAACATCTGCAACTCATTTTCAAACACATTCAACAAATCTTCAAAATACTCACTTCATCACAACCTGTTATCACTTCCCCCCATGCCCCATTCACCGATGTTCCCATTTGTTCTTACGCACGTTATTTACCTCCTTCCAAAATATTTTCTTATTCTCCCTAAAGTTTAATGGTACTCTCTCACCCCAACTCTCTTTGTCCTCTTTTTCAACTTTTGCACCTTCCTCTTAACTTCCCGCCGCAGTCATTTGCACTCATTCCTTGCAAGTATCGTCTAAATACCTTTCTTTTCTCTTCCACTAACAACCTTACTTCTTCATCTCACCTCTCACTACCCTTCCTAATCTGCGCACCTCCCACCTTTCTCATGTCACATGCATCTTATGCACATGCCATTACTGCTTCCCTAAATACATCCCATTCCTCACCCACTCCCCTCATGTTATTTGCTCTCACCTTTTGCCATTCTACACTCAATCTCTACTTGTACTTCCTCACTCAAGTATCCTTTCCAAGCTCACTTACTCTCACCACTCTGTTCTCCCAAACATTCTCTTTTCTTTTTCTGAAAACCTCTACAAATCTTCACCCTTTGCCTCCAGCTACCCCTCTCAGCACTTTAACATTCAAAAGTCTCTCTTTTACATCCCTGTCAATTAACCTATAGTCTAATAATGCCCTCAAATCTAGAGGGATTGGTTTGAGTTTTGGAGGTATGGTAGTTTTAGAAGGAAAATGCATGCCATTAAATACACCACAATGAAGATGTTTCCACAAACCAGGATGTTGTCCTTTTGTTCTCATTCTTTTTATTCCAAAAGAACGGACATGCTTTCAGTGAGTTTGAGTTTTGAGAAACCAGTATTCAGGGTGTCTGGATTTAGTTGGCTGCACTGTATAATCAGCTGATATATAGTCAGTTAAACAAATGCTTCAAAATAGGTACAAAAGCATTAGAATTGATTGGTTAACAAATTTGTTACATACTGCACTACAGTAAATTCTTATGAGTGCAGTGTTGATATTTTCTAATTTTTTTTCTTTTTAGGCTCCATTCATGGACAAAAGTCCACATCAAGGCCAGACCTTAGTTGAAATACAGAGAGGTTAATGAAAAGAGGAAAAAACAAAAACAAATTATTTATGAATTTTGGAGGAAGTGAAAAACCTGTCTTTTAAAATGTGCCGGGTTATAGTTCTCGGGAAAGACTTGAGAAGGTAGAGAGTTTCGAAGCTTCAAGATGTAGGAAAAGAAACAGTTATTGAAAGGGGCTGCACTTGAGTTGCCAATGGCCACACAGGAATCGTGTGACTCTGCAGCTTGCTGGGTATTGTGTGGATTAGCTCATGGTGAGGGTACTACACAAGCAGCCACTTGTTTGGATCAAAAACCAAAGTATTACCCATACCTGAGGGAAAGTAAACAAACATTGTGGCATAGGGCAAGCCGGTCAAGTTTTGAAGTTAGCTTGGGAGAGTTTATGAGTAGAACTGCTTTTGACTCAACTCTGTCAAGTAAAAATGTAGAGCTAGAACCAACCTAGAGGTGAGAGCAGCACTCCATTCAAGGATTGATGAATCCTTTCCATTTTTGTATACTTACCTGCAAACATGCTGTTTGCAGTACTATAGTATCAAGATTTTTGTGAAAGAATTACCAAGGATTTTACCACAGGTTGTTATAAACTGATTCATTTGGAGAGTTTCATCAATATATTTTGTTTTTGACTTCCATACACCTAATTCTTGATTTATAGAATGGTTCAGTTTTTATGAAGCTTTCCTCAAAATGATTTTTGTGAAATTAGTTCATATTTTCTCATGGACTTCAGTTATGTAGTTGGAGAATCGTTCGAATAGAAAACTTTCCAGACCTAAAGCATTGTATAATCATTATCCCATTTACCCTTTTGACAACATTAAACAAAATCAAAAATATCTTGATGATGAGATTAGAAAAGTACATATGAAAACTTTGATGACTGGCATGTGGTATGGCAGAAAGGTGTAGTGGAATGGATGTCACACAGTGACTGAGGAAGGAACAGGCCACTACTGAACTATTCTGTACTAAAATGCAATACAATAGTTTAAGCAAAATTCATCTTAACATATTTGGCACTGATGCCTTTTGCTGTGCCTTTGCTATAGAAGCTTACTGACCAGGACTACATATGTGGTGGCACATTTTCTCATCATGGTCTGGCTCAGAAAGAGCAAGAACTAGCTGAAGTTTGAGTATTATTTTGTTTACTGTTTGTGGATTTTATATTAAATGAAGTTTGGATGCCATTGGATATAGTTGTATGATCATTCAGCTATAGACGTTGGTTTTTTCTATTATTTTTTTTTGTTACTTTAGAATTTCCTGTTTTCCTAATTCTGAATTGCCATAATTGTGAATTTTTGTTAACTGGGCTACCTTAGATTGAGCAATAGTGGAAATTTGATTACCTTAGGGATATCCAGTGATAAACTATGATATTACCAGCTTGAATATTATGTCAAAAAACTCAGAATAGATAGTTCTTCACTCTTTATTTAATTTTTTTTATTAGTAATTTAACTTACAAAGGAGTGTGTTTTTTGTTTACAGGTTTAAAGAATTTCCTGAAAAGTGCTAAGCTGAGATCTGTGAGTAGAAGGTTACCACAGAACACAGGATTGTAGGAGAAACAATCTTGGAATTGACCAGAGCAAAATAAAAAGTGATGAGCTTGTTCAGGCTTTTAGAATTTTAAGCTGATAATGGTATTACTTTAGCATGAAGACTCTGTTATGTAGCAGTTTGTGTTGCTGACCGTGATGCTTTCATAGGCTGCCTTGGGTCAAGCACATAGATTTGAATCCTGGTTGGGGGGGAGTTGATGCATAGTCAACCCAGCTGTTCATCCTCCCTTAGAGGCTGGTTGATAAATTGGGTACTTAGCTTAGGCTAGGGTGTAAATGTATAATGTTAATAAAATGGTCTTCATTAGGGCATTCAATTGCCCTTGCTATATCAGCTAACTTAAAAGAAAGAATACATATCATGCATGACTTTCTGACTGATAAGTTTGGGTTTCAGGGTTACATGAAGCAGAGAGAGAGAGCAAGAATAATCAGAGAGAAAAGGAGATGCATCACCCAACATCTTCCACCTTCTGTAGCCCACCATGCTGGAAGTCATGTCCTACAGGTTTTAAGGTATTTCATTATTCAATTAAATGTAGGTATGTTAGGCCAAAAAACTAATGCTGAGACAAACAATATTAATTCGCACACACATGATATTAAACATTACACATGTATACACAAGATTATTGATACATACCTATCAGTATAATAAATAGCACTTAAAGATAAAGCCATGAGAAGTGATATTGGCTATAAAGGTCACAACACAACAAATGAGTCGGGATGTGGATGAGCCCTTAGAAAGTGTAGACATTGTTAAGGAGAATGTAAGTAGCTTATAACAGAATCTTTTTTTATATAAGGCACAGGAACCTGATAGAGTCTTTCCATATGAACTGAAGGAGCAGCATGTAGAAATGTGTAATAGGCCACTTTAGATATTAAGAAAATTAATAGAAAATTATTTTTGAGGAAAACAAAGGAAGAAAATTCTATGCTTATTTTTAAGAAAGAAGATAGGGAAAATACAATTAACTACAAGGCAGTGTCGCTGATGAGTAAGAAAAAAGATAACCAGAAAACAAATGAAGTATTACTTCCAAAGGAAAGGGTACCTAAGAGACAGCATGGGTTCACAGGACAAACTCCTGTTGCTGTGACTATCCTACTTCTACTGTGACTACCCATCATCAGCCAAAGCTTCTGTGACTCCCCTGTCATCTGCTAAACTACAGAAACTCTTACTACTGTACACCCTCTATCATCTGCTAACCCACAGAAACTCCTGCTACAGTAACTCACCAGTTATTTGCTAATACTGTGACTTACCTATTATCAACTACTAATATGACTCACCTGTCATCAGCTGATACTGTGACTCACCTGTCAATTGTTACTGCTGTGACTTCTTTGTCATCTACTGCTTCTGTGAGTCACTTGTCATCTGCTACTACTGTGACTCCTCCATCATCTGCTAAAGCTGTAATTTGTGCCATGTCAAGGTGGCTTTAATGTGAAGGCAGAGGGATTGAGAGAGACAGCGTTTCCATAAGTGGCGCCAAGCTATTATTATTGTTTGAACAATCCAAAATCGCACCTTAATTTCGTGCATCGTGACAAGTCTTTAAAAGAAATGTGATATAACTGCCTGCTACAAAAGCAACAAATTATACAGATATAATGTCATATAATGAAAATATAATTTCCTTATAAACTGAAATAATTGTCATTACATCTTTCCCCAAAACAAAACAAGAAAAATGAAATAGAATAAAATAAGGTAACACTAAATATACTACGCAACACTACTCATAGATTTGCAAACTACAAAGATTACTTTTACATCATATATTTACAGATCTAACCTCTTAGGGGGTTGTACTAGTCTACCTCTAGATGCTCTAACCTCACTGGAATCATGCCTACTCCTCTTTGATGCACCTTCTCCATTTGTGTCCATTGCACTTGTCACTTCTTCTGGCTCAGCTTGTCTGCTGTTGATTCCTGGTGTCACAGAACCTTTTCCTTCATAACATGTTACATCAGTTAGTTCGTCATTATGACCACTGGCATGTATTAGAGAATTTGGGCTTTCTGCTCTTGCAGTTGCTGCTTATTTCTCTTGTAAATCTGACATCACAATTCTTAACCAAATATGATCTAGGAGCATCTACTATACCCTTTTTTAACTCTACTTGGGCCGTCATTGATTCTAATCACATTTCCCTCTTCCACTTTAGGCAATAGCTGAGAACTTCTGTCATAATAAAGTTTCTGCCTACCTTGTGAGTCTTGAAGTAGGTGTCTGATAGTCAGTGGGTCTTGTGTCTCTAGTTGTAACAAGGCTTCAGAAGTGGGGAGTGTGGTTCATGTTCTACCAAGCAGTAACTGACTGGGGCTTGCCGTCCCCACAACAGGAGTCTTTCTATAATCCAGCACTCTTACCTAAAGATCCTTGCCTTCTTTGGCTGCCTTCTTCATCAGCCTCTTTACTATCTGTACACTTTTTTCTGCCAAGCCATTACTTTTTGGAAAATAGGGGAATGAAGTTGTATTGTGTATTCCATATGACTTACAGAATTCTTTAAATTCTACAGCTGTGACCTGTAGACCATTGTCACTGTGAATAGCCTGAGGTATTCCATGCCTAGCAAAATGATACTTAAAGTATTTCACAATAGCACTGGAATGAGTATTTCCTAACAAGTCAGACTCAAAATTAAAATATTTGCTGTAATAATCAACAAACAACAGATACCTCTTCCCTTTCATCTCAAATAAATAAGCTTCACGTTTTTGCTAAGGGAGTTTAGGGACTTCATGAGGCATCAATGGCTCCCTTGCTTGGTGGTTACTATAAGCATTACAGGTGTCACAAGCACTGATCAGATCCTTAAGTTCAGCCCCCATTCCAGGCCAGTAGACAAGATCTCTTGCTATCCTTAGAGACTTTTCTATACCTTGATGAGATTTATGAATGTGTTTAAGTACCTTATTTCTTAGTTCCTTAGGCACAATAATTTTTTTTATTTTATGCCACATTCTGTCTACATATCAAATCTCTGTAATTCCAAAAGGCATGAATTTCTGCTGGAGTGTGTCTCTTTCTCTTACAATCAGGCCATCCCTCTAATGTGAATTCTTTAAGAGTCTGCCATACTCTATCTTCCTTAGTCCTAATCTTTAAGAACTTTTAAGCTTATAACTGCAGAGTCTCATTGTTCATGAGTTGCTAGATTTACTTGAACATCTATATCATCATTTTGCACTTCTTCAGCCCAACTGACTGTACTTAGAGCATCATCTATATGCATGTCCTTCCCTTTTTTATAATGTACCTCTAAGGAATATTTCTGGGGTCTGAGAAGCATTCTCTGTAACCTAGAAGGAGCAGATGACAAGGACTTCTCAGAAATACTCTTAAGGGTTTATGATCAGTCTCTACAACTACTTTACTTCTTCCATACAGATAAGAATGAAATTTCTCAGCTCCAAAAACAATGGCCAACAATTTCTTTTCAACATGAGCATAATTTCTCTGAGTTTTAGTTAGGGACTTGGTAGCATAGGCAACAGGGTGATCTTCCTATAGAATACAAGCCCTAACAGCATACTGTGAGGCATCAACAGTTTGTTACGGGCTTAGATACATCATAATACCTCAAAACTGGTGCTTCACAGACCATTTGCTTGAGTTTCAGAAAACATTTCTCCTGTTGTTCATCACATTTAAATACATTGTCCTTCTCCAGTAACCCTCTCAGAGATTCATTTATTTCAGACATCTTGGGAACAAACTTACCTAAGTAGTTGATCATCACTAGGAATCTAAGTAACTCTTGTCTGTGCTAAGGAGCTGGAAATCACTTATAGTGTCTACCTTCTAAGGGTCTGGTCTTAACCCTTCTGCTATTGATACATGGCCAATGTATTCTGCCTGCTCAGTTTTAAGCGAAAGCTTGGCCCAGTTCAACTTTTAATTTCTTTCCTGGCATCTCTTAAGGACTTTCTCTAGTCTCTCTTCATGTTATACCTCAGAACTACCATAAATTAATATGTCATCCATTATGATTTCTACTCCATCAAGATTATAAAACAATTCATGCATGTACCTCTGGTAGATTTCTGGAGCTGAACTTATCCCAAAGGGGAGATATAAATACCTGTATCCACCAAAACAAGTGTTAAATACAAGCAGTTTTGAAGACTCTTCATTGAGTTTGATTTGCCAAAACCCCTTTGGTGGCATCTAACACAGAAAACACCTTAGCATTTGCTTACCTTGTTGATATTTCCTCAATTGTAGGTTGTGGATAGTGTTGCCTTTTCGAGGCCTTATTCAAATCTCTTAGATCTGGGCATATTCTTAATTTACTTCCCTTATCCTGAATAACCATACTGTTAACCCAATTTGTGGGATTACTTTCTGTGATGATTACACCTTTCTTTTCCATGTCCTCGAATTCACATTAATCAATCTCTCAGAGCAACAGGCACTTTATGGGGTGGATGAGCCACTGGTCTAATCTTTGAATCAACCTCTAGATGCAGTTCACCCCATAGGCATTCCAATCCATCAAATACATCTTTATATTTCTGCAATACCTTATCAGTGGCTGTGTCTAAGCTGGTCTCTGACTTGCTTGATTCAAGAACTTGACTAACCCTAATATTTTACATGTGTTCTTACTCAACAGTGGCACATGATTTACATAAAGAATGAAGAAAGTAAGCTGATATTTTCCAGAGTTATGTAAACATATTATTTGACACTTACCATGGGGTTTAATTTTACTTTCAGTGAAAGCAACTAATACAGTCTTTGTGTTTCAACTTTGGTTTTCCTTTTAGCTTGTCATAGATTATTTTAGGCAATACACTGACCTCAGCTCCTGTATCCATTTGGAAAGATACTGATTGATTTTGAAGGAGAGGAGTAAACTGGTTTTCAAGATCCGGTCCTCTTAACTGGTTGGTGGTCACCTTGGACACTGCTTTTGCTGACGTCTTCAGGATGTATAAACCTCCCACTGGCTTGTAACACCCTTTGGAATTGGATGACGAATCTTTGCCAGCCTGACAGACACTCTTGCCTTTTCCTGAATTGCTGAAGTTGTCACACCTCCTTTTGAAATGTCCAGTCCTGCCACACTTCATATACTGTTTGTTGCTAGCTGGGCAGTGTATCCTTCCAAAGACATGCTTGAAGCCACAGAACTTACAGGTCCTTTGTGATGTGTTGCCAGGAATCTAGGATTGATACTCACTTCTCTTCAGTGACTTCTTACTGTAGACATTCAAACTGCTTACAGCTGCACTGAGCTCCTTCATCTGTTCTTCACTTGCCTCATGAGCTCTACAGAGTAGTATGACTTCATTAAGGGTCATGCCATCTTTCCTCAACAGCCTTCCACATAGCTTGTCATCACTGATGCCACATGATATATTCCATTTGACATATGATATATTTCATTTGACACTTGCCAAGGGATTTAATTTTACTTCCAGTGAAAGCAACTAGAGTCTTTGTGCATTTCAGCTCTGGTTTTCCTTTTAGCTTGTCGTACATTCTTTTAGGCAATACACTGACCTCAGCTCCTGTATGCATTTGGAAAGATACTGGTTGATCTTGAAGAAGTAGAGTAAGCTGGCTATCTTGATCTGGTCCTCCTAACTGATTGGCCGTTACCTTGGACACTGCTTTTGCCAACTTCTTCAGGACATGTAAACCACACTAAACTCCTTCACCTGTTCGTCACTTGCCTCATGATCTCTGCACAGTAGTACAACTTCTTTATGGGTCATGTCGCCTTTCTTCAGCAGCCGTTCACGTAGCTTGTCATCACTAATGCCACAGATAATTTTGTCTTTGATCATTTCATTATTCAAGGCACTAGACTCACAGTTTATAGTCTTTTTTTAGGTCAGTAACAAAACTATCAATATTTTCATCAGCCTGTTGCACTCTACTATTAAAAATTTTTCTTTCATAAGTGACATTCTTCTTTGGCTCAGAATATTCCTGCAACTTCTCTATAAGAGTCTTGTATGTCTTTATCAGCTTCCTCTACAGGCAGTGTTATATATGTCAAGCAGCTCTCTTCCACCACAGTTTAGCAGTAAAGCAATCTTCACCTCATCCTTCTTCTCATCTTTCTCAGAACTCAGTAGATATATCTCAAATTCATGGCAGAATCTTCTCCAGTTCTCTGCTGTATTGCCTGATAATATCAGGGGTTCAGGAAGTCGACTGTGGATGCTCATCCTGAACATTCTAGGTGACCATAACAATATCACAAGGAGACTGCCACTTCACGACAGCACCTCAGTTTTGCTACCAATCTTCTTCCCTCTCACACAAGTAGCTCCTCTTTATAGCCAGAAGCACGTGAGATGTTGGCATCATGTAATATGTGTCATGTCAAAGGGGCATTAAGGTGAAGAAGGCAGAGGGACTGAGAAAAACAGCTTTTCCATAAGTGGGGCCAAGCTATTGTTGTTGTTCCAATACAGAATCACACCTTAATCCCCTGCATCATGACAAGTCTTTTTGAAAGAAAAATGATATTGCCTGCTACAAAAGCAACAAATAATACAGATATGATGTCATATAATGAAAATATAATTTCCATATAAACTGTAATAATTATCATTACAAAAGCTGCTATGACTCCCTAGTCATCTGCAAAAGCTACTGTGACATGCCTATCATCTCCTAAATTTGCTGTAACTCCCCTGTCATCTGATAATGCTACTGTCACTCCTCTATCATCTGCCAAAGCTCCTGTGACTCCCCTGTTATCTGTCAAAGCTACTGTGTCTCCCCTATCATTTGCTGAAGTGACTGTGACTCCCCTATCATCTACTAAAGCTACTATGACTCCCCTGTCATCTGCTAAAGTGACTGGGACTTCCTTATCATCTTATAAAGCTACTGTGACTCCCCTCTTATCTGCTAGCTACTGTGACACCTGTCTCATCTGCTAAAGGTACTGTGACTCATGTATCATCTGCTAAAGCTAGTGACTCGTGTATCTTCTGCTAAAGCTGCTATGACTCTCCTATTTTCTGTTATAGCTACTTTGATGCCCCTATCATCTTCTAAAGCTGTTGTGACCACCCTATCCTCGGCTTATGCTACTGTGACTCCTTTAACATCTTCCAAAGTGCCTGTGACTCCCTTATCATCCGATAAAGCTACTGTGACTCCCATATCATCTACTAAAGGTACTGACTCCCTTATCATCTGCTAAAAGTACTGTGGCTTCTCGGTTCATTTGCTAAAGCTTCTGTGTTTCCCTTCATCTGCTTAAGCTACTATGACTCCCATATCATCTGCTAAAGCTGTAAAGTCTTTCTACATTGTATTCACTTATCTTTGTCTAACATAATTTTATTGCTCCCCCGTTACCTTGGACACTGCTTTTGCCAACTTCTTCAGGACATGTAAACCACACTAAACTCCTTCACCTGTTCTTCACTTGCCTCATGATCTCTGCACAGTAGTACAACTTCTTTATGGGTCATGTCGCCTTTCTTCAGCAGCCGTTCACG
>JAUTXX010541867.1:8420-19884 GCA_032273605.1 Panulirus laevicauda | reverse complement strand
TACGTTGAAATGTATAGGTATGTATATGTGCGTGTGTGGACGTGTACGTATATACATGTGTATGTGGGTGGGTTGGGCCATTCTTTCGTCTGTTTCCATGCACTACCTTGCTAGTGCGGGAGACAGCGACAAAGTATAATAAATAAATAAAATACTGCAAGTTTTAGAGTGAACACCAAAAATTAAGCTAGTATACCATCTAAAACGACTGCACATCTAAAATTCAAAAGCAAATGATCGTACCATTAAAAGGGGAGGAAAAAAGGAACATCCACTCAATGAAAAAAAATTGCTGCAAAGCACATCAGGTAAAGCCTCTATGAAAATATTGCATTTATTTCCACCATGAACTTATCACTAAGTGAAAAAATGAAAATGTGTGAATAGACTCCATCATAAAACCTAACATGTGGCTCGATGGAAACAATGCAGTTGACACGAAAAGCCCAAATGCCCGAATAAAATACCTACCTTTTCTGAGAAGTCTTTCAAGGACAAACCAATCATGATCATCAAAAGCATTAGAATGTTATCGGGGTTTATCCCCACACTCTTGTCCTACTTCACTCCTAACAAAGACCAAATATAGAAAGAAAAATAATGATCACAAAAGCACTAAGTTCATGAGCATATAAACCAGGGTGGGTTGGTGGCAAGCACGTGTATCCTTCACGTGACATTCGTAACTGTAGAGATAAGTACATTTACACAAAACCAACTTTCTGCATGGTACAGTACTTGGACACCTGATTATTATATGAGATGGCAGGTGAGTCCATGGAGAGGTGAATCCTAGCTCTTGCTCCTTGGATGCAACCTTGCATCTCTCTTCTTGACACAAGTATAGCATTTCCAGGTCAGGAAAATAAAATATGTATCATCTTTCTGATTGACAATAGATTTATGGATTAAACAGAACAAAATTCAGCTCTTAAGGCAGTAATAATTTACATTCAGCCAGAAGCTGGAAAAAGGCAATTCTTAACCGGTAAGTGTAATAAAAGAAATTGAAACCTATTCTCTGAACAACTTACACTTTTAAGTGACTTCAGTCAGGGAAAAAATTACAAACTGATATTTGGTTTTAAACAAAACCTGAAGAAGGGAAACAGAAATAAAGAAAAGAGAAATGGGGTAGAACAATTTTAGTCAATTGAGTTTCTGAGGTTGTATAAAACCTGCCCTTTAAAACTAAGTAGGTCATAGTTGCTACGAAAAACATGATAAAGAGATTTCCAAAGCCTAACTGTGTTTAAAAGTAAAAAGACATCACAACAACCTAACCCTGGTGTGCTAACAGCCATACAGTACAGCAATCACATCTTGCAGTAGCTACTAAGTACTGCATGTATAGCAAGCGGCCAGTTCTCATGAGCAGAACCTGAGGCATAGATTATGTCTACAAAAAAAAAGAAAAAAAAAAGAGTAGCATTAAGGTAGTGGGTTAGTTTGGAAAATACATGACACCAATTTTTAAGTAAATAATATATACCAAAATAAGTGGTAAAAACTAAAGTCTGGTATGTAAATATGTACGTTCATATGCAGGAATAATAGTGTCTTTCTACTGGCATGCATCCACATACATAAGTAACATTATATGTCTCCTCGGTGAAAGTTTTCTATCTCAACTTTTAGAGCCTGAAATACAGGATGGGGAGGGTTTTCAGCCCCCATCTCCTGCCCTTTTAAGTTGCCTTCTGCAACATGCAGAGAATGCATGGGAAGTTTGCTTTCTTCCCATCTCCAGTGGTAGCAAATATCTTGCCTTAATCATGTTCCAAAAGATACCATGCAAAAACAGGTACGAGTGGGCTTAAAGTAAGATGCAGAAAAATTTCAAGAATAACTGCACTGAAAATGAGCTGTTCCTTGAGCTACTAAAACTAATGGTGCATAACAGACATCTCACATAAATCCAGAGGTATAAAAATCAAAACCTTTTCCCAGATCAGTTACATAACTGTGGCATGTGGTCACCAAAGCATTATCTAATTTGAAAACTGTCAACTGCAGTCCTCTTTCAACGGAATATACCTGCAACAAGATCAACCAGGTGATCCTCCTTCATCAAGAACCATGGAAACAACTGCCTTACATTAGAATGGGGACGCAAAGACTCAAGCATTCTAATAAAGCTGAAAATCTGTTAGAAAACATTTTTCATGATTCATCATGAAATTTCCCTTATCTTTAGCTTGCACAATGGCAAGGGCTAATGATGGGCCTATGCTGAAATTACAAAAAGGCCATCCTGAAATCAGATCAATGACTCCATAAAAATCCTGTTGAAGACAAATCCCATGCGATAAAACCAGTACCAAGAAAATCTTAAAAATTAAACCAGTTGCATTATAAAACTAAAAAAATAGTCAATACAACTGACTCCTGTTGAAAAGCCACCAGAAAACAATGCAGTTAATGAATCTGAACAATATTCATTCTTATCTATTCCAGGGATTAGAACAAAAAAAAAGGAAAACTAAAATCCTCAGCTATCAGCTGTCATCATCAATTTACATGGTACATAAACAAAAATAGCCTCGTCAAAAGTTTGGAGTTATATACAATACTTGCAGGACAATTGTACACTAAACATTGACCTTCATCTTTTTCTGTCAGTTTCATGCAGCATCTAAGTGACTAGAGTCACCTGGAGTGTCCTGGAGTATATCCAAAATCTAGTATCTTTAGGCTATTGTTGAAATAACTTTTCATCATGTACCTAAGATTCTTCATTTAAAGATCTAAGATGGTGGAATTTAAGCATATGGATAATCAATCAACCCTAATTAACACAACCTAACAAAAGACTGTACTGTCACAAAGACGTAACATAAAACAGTATTTGGGTTAAAAAAGCCCAAAATATTTGCAAAACAAAGAAATTAACTAAATGCATTAATGTCCAACTCTGAATATGACTGCCAGGGTTATTACATGACCATCACAATTGACACACAAGGACTGAGGAATCGTGTGCACATGCACACGATCAAGTGGGCTTTACAAATGAGAATTTGTGAGCATAGCACCCTAAGTTAAAGGCAGAATTACCCAGCAACTGTGCAATCTTACCAAGAACAATTCCAACAGGATTGGCTAAAAGAATCATCTGTGCATTGGTTATATCAGCATGAACAGTGAAAAAAGATATCATGCAAACATAATACAGCAAGAGTAGAAAAAAAATTTTGTCTACATTCTTACCAAAAGATAAACAAATGATGAAACTAAAAGGCAATCAGCAACTTCTGGTGCAGTTATCATTATAGAAGACCATCTCTTCCTCCATCAGTTCTGTCAGCACAATACCTTCTCCAAAAACCTCTGAATCTTTGGATGCTACATTTCTGGAGGTAAGCACTTCGAACACTAATTGCGGCACACTGCACAAACTGACAGTAGCTATGATCAAACATGTCATTATCAATCACGATATTCTTAGTCAAATATTTCTATCAACTGACAGATTAACCAACTCACATTAATAACCACATTTAAAAGTATACGAATACAGGCCTATACTAACCACAGTAATATTGTCTGAGCTTCTAGTCTTGGCCATGAGAGGAGATGTAGGACCGAGATTCAAGTGGGTTGTATCAGTGGAATGGCGACGGTACTGTGGTAAGCCAACTGGTGACATGCTGCCTCCTTCCTCACCTTCACCCTCACTCATTAAACCATCTAGTCCAGCCCATCTGTGATCCAAATGTGTTTGAGTTATCAGCTTGAAGACAAAAGTAACCATTCTTTTCTTACAAATAGGAATTAGAAAAGAAAGTATTAAAGGATAAACTTTTAACATTTATGTACAAAGTCAGAATATTCAAATCCCTTTTACAAAATTATTCCCAACACAAACAACATTATCATCTATCATATTAATCATGATGAGGGGTACTGATCTCAGTTAAAACATTTCCTGATAGGTTGGATATTTAAGAAAACAAAATCGTTGAAGGTTTTGCTGGGTGAAAAACTCGCGTGCTGAGAGCATGTTCGTTTTCAAATTTCACTGTTTATCAAGTGAGACTTCAAAGCAAAACCTCAGACACATTAGTGTGAGTAAACCATACTGCTTAGAAAATCAACAAACTGATATCATATACTTTGCTATATAGTCACAATTAATAGATATGGATTCATTAATTACATTTTATGGACTAAAATACATTGTCATCTTGGGATTCAAGTAATCATATCATTCTCATCTGGAAGGGTATTACTAATGAAACATGAGAAGCATTTGATAAAATCAATTACAGAAGTATAATATAAACAAGCTTACAGAAGTGTTGAGGCTGCAGGCCATGATGCTCGGTTGGGCGCATCACGGGCATGAGTAGTGTTATTTCTCCGTTCACAACCTATGCCATCTGCAGAAAAGTTACAAACTATTAGAAAATAGTTCACCTCAAAACAACTGTCTAATAGATGTCCAAGCTATGCACTTTCACATTCAGTTATAAGATTACCTAATTCATAAACTTAACCCAATTGGAGTTTCATAAAAAGATGATTATTGTTTGAACTGCTTCTTCAGATGAAAAAAATTGTAACTAGCTAGATTAGAATATCTATCCAGACTTTCAATTAGGAAGTTATAGTAACCAAATTCATATGTATCATTCATAGTCCAGGTCAGTGTATATCAATAAGCCATTAATAATCTAACATTTCACCAGAGGAAGCAGATATGGAGGCATAGGTGGATGTGGTGGTGCGGCCCAATTGGAGTGTATAAAGGGTATTTTGTAATATGGTCCTAGAAATCAACTGAATCCCTTGAGATCAACACAAAAATTTGCTTTAGAGGCCATCAGTTTTGTTACACATGATCAATTTTCCAGTAAGTTGTCAGAAGTAAGCCGAGTGTAGGTGTAGCACATTTTTTGGTGGAGGGTCAGCCTCATCTCATTAATATCAATTCTATCACATTTGTGGACAGTAATACACTAAGATGCATTGGGCAAATACTGAATGCAAAGAAGGAAAGAGATCTTCACAATAACATCCAATCAAAGAAGCCAGCTGTGAGGGCCTACAGTGCTGAAGTCTGTGAGTAGGATGGTCAGACGAGATATGGCAGTTACTTCCGCAGTCACTGAATGACCAAGGGTGGGCCCGACCAAGTGAGCTGCCACAATCATGAGTGAGCTGTTGTTAGCAGAGTGAGAAATGGTAATGCTTACTAACTGAAAAAATACTGAGGAATGAATGATTCTGATCCTGATTTTCCTACAAATCATCCTCAGAATTTTTCATGCTCCTGGGAAAGATTGCAGAAGAGAGAAAGAGTGTAATGTGTATTGTATAAATACCAATTAAGATTTATAAAATGAACTTTAAATCAATTACAAAGTTTAATGAATGAAATACCACACTCTGCACATATCTTAAACTTATTTTCCAATGAATAGCAACACGTGTGTACTAACTATACATAATGTTGATAAAATCTAAAAATGCAAATTAACTAATTACTGTGGTTAAATGGGCCTTAAAGTTTGATAACTGTTATTTCAAGCTTATAAAAGCAATCTAAACTACAGAATGGGTCTCAACAATAACTAGGCCCTACTGCTAGCAGGAAGTTTACCCGTCCACAGTGGCAAAGTGGGTTTCTCCTCTCCACTGGAGCACTTGGTGAGCGTCACACCTGAAATGACAACAGAAGGTCCAGGCTACGCAGTAAAACTACAACTATGGCTACACTTGCTTACTTGTCTAAACATATGACATTTTTGCTATATATCAAAGAAGTTGAGACAGTACAAGCAATGGAAAAGAATTTCTTGAATCATAAAATTTTCAAAACTGGTGGAAGAGAATCAGAAACATGGAGGACCCAGTGACTTTAACCCTTAATCTGTGCTACATAGACTTTGATGAGAATTTTTTTTTAGTGCATATTCAAAATCAGCTTAATATCAAATGACACCAACAATAGGCAATATCTTGGTTTCTCATAATCTAGCTTTTCATCTTCAACCAAAATCACTCCTTCCAGCTGAGTTCCATGTAGTAATGATTCATCTTTGTTTTGCTATGTTAATTAACTCCTTTCGGTACAATGGCATACAGACAAATGATTGATAGTGTAACTAATATTTTGATGAGTGTTTCTCGTCAAAGAGAAGGCTGTTTGTTTGTTGCTTACATGAGCATTTCTGATGATAGAGAAAGTGTTAGTAACATCACATGCCCATAAGCAGTTTAGGTGGACCTTATCAAAATAGTTAAAAATAAAAAAAAGTGAAAAATCAACTGTTTTGAAAAACATAATGCATGTTAACTTTATAAGGTCTGTTTTCTAAACTTCCATAAGCCAGCACCAACTACATACTACTCTGGCTCAGACAGTCATCTTGAGTTGATTACAAAAGATTTCATTTCTAACACTTTATAAATTTGGGTGGGTGGGAACTAACAGTTATATGACTTTGTTTCTTATGGAAGAAATACTCTATGGAAAATAATTCTGTTGTTAAAGATATTTACTGAGATGTACCAGCAGACCACTGAAAAACATATTGAAAAGACGGTTGTCCATTGCACCTGAGGACAACATGCACTCTCTCTCCATCTGTCTGCTATTTCATGGTGAGCACCACTTCAACAATTCCCACATCAAGTAACTAGCTATACAATCTAACATCCTAATCTCATTATCTAATCAACAGACACATACTTAATACTGTAATTTCATCAATGAGATCTGACATTCTTTCCTGGCCCTTAATGCATCTGGTTACATTGTACTTGAGGACATCTCACATGATTAATGCAAAGAAATATACTCAACATACCTTGAATTCAAACTTCGATAAAAGACCACGCACTCTATCCTTATTTAGCGGTCTCTTCACTAAAGGTCTACATACACTTCATTAACAAAGAAGAAGAATGACTCCCTCTTCCCTATCAAAGGACAACTTTGCTTGGACATTATGCTGCCTGTTCTAATGTTAAATTAGACAAAAAATCAGCCAAGAAGGAAGAAATATGGAATGCTATAGAAATATCAAAAGGTCACATTGGTAGTTGAGAAGTCCATGAATGACATTAAAATTTTCTTGATCAACTCAATATCATTTTTTTTCAGGTTAGTCAAATTTACTACCTATGAAACTCAGTAATACAGCTAGACAAGTTTAGCATCAACAGCTCACTCTTCTAACCTAAATATCTATAATTCTTATGTTCTGCAGTTCTCCCTTCCCTTTTCAGGTACCTTTCTGTAATCCTAACTAAATTTAGTTTTGTTCCTATTGTGTGCAATCAACTGTGTAAAAAAAAATGGATTTCAAATTCTGCCCTGTACTGCCAGAACATCATATCTAATGCTTTATATGAGTAGTATGTCTGAACTGTTTACAAATGAGTACATCGGTAGCATGTTGGAGAACAGAAGTAGTTTGTATGCCAGAGTACACAAAGGAATGAATCCATGCAATAAAGCAAACATGGGTCACAGGAACCTTTCTGAAATGTACATTTAATATTTTTACAAATAAACCTAGAAGCTGTGGAGGCAACTTCAAAACATTAGCATTTTAAGCAGTAACAATATATTCTAAACTCAAGTCATTATCAAGTAAACAGACATTTAAATTCTACGTAAGAAGACATGAATCAGTGTCATTAAACTTCATACAGGAAATAAAATCTAGCAAGCAAATCAAAACATGCACATATTTGCTGCTGTACTCTGGGAGTTCACAAATCAGTGCATAAAGCAGGAGGAAAACTGAAAGATATCTTACATCATACTAGACCAGATTACAAGGAATAACAACCTTAAACAGAATGAATGAGAAATTTTCAGTCTTCATCAACAAACCCTGAAAAGATCCGAAGATGTGAGAAGCTCTTGCAAGAAATGATGGGCTCTCAGTAGTAGCAATGAGGTGTCAATCCAAGTGACAAGTTCTCAAAGAACAGAAGAGCTCTTATGAGAAATGAAGAACTCTTAGGAGCAATGTACAGCTTTCATGTGTAGGAAAAAGATCTAAAGAAAGGCAGAAGTTCTTGGGAGGTAAGAAACTCAAGCAATTTGGAGCTCTATAAAGGTGTAAACAGACTAAAAGCAGAGTTAAAGATATTCAAGAGGAAACAAATGTCCCTCAAGAGAAATGATCCCTCATACATAGTAAACTTTCTTTCATAGAGTGCACACAGAAAGAGCAAAGAGCTTGTGGAAGAAGAAGCTTTGATAGTGGGAATAGCAATATTTTATGTTAGAAATATACAAAAAGGAGCTCTTATAATGAAATTCTCAGAGAGAAGCCCAAATAAGAAGTAAAAAATTATTTGTATTAACAAGCTCCCATGAAAAATAAGGAGCTGACAACAATGGCACATCCTTAAAGGAAATTGCAAGTCTTTCACAGCAGAGATTTTCAATATGACTAATGAGCTCTCAGGGTTCACTGAAGGGAATTACTAAGGCTGTTAGTTCTCTAAAGGAGTTATTTGAAGTTTAGAACAAAAATCAAATTTTTGCCAGTATACTGTGGTTGGTTCACTTCAAACAAGATATACATCTCAAGCCATGAATCATCTATTAATGTCTAGTCAGCCAGAGAGGTAACCTAGCAACACTAACAACAAGTTCACCTGGTAACCTACTACTCTACAGGCTAAAAATGATAAACACAAATACACAAAATGGTGATATTCTAAAAATACTTTACTTGAAAACATTTAAGTGGTAAGACTTGTAATCTAATGTTTTACTGCTAAACTGGTAACACTTATTCCTTATCATATGAAATGTTAGTACAATACACTTACTCCCAGTATCATTGATAACTGTCAACAATTACTAACCAATGATTAAAAAGTGTTCACACTTAACTACACCCAAAAACCATTAAAAAAATCAATACAGTAATAATTACTCATAAAATGTAGAACTGGAAACACTTATGGATAAACGAGTTTCAAAAGACATCTAGTAAACCCAGAGTATCAAAATCAAACAACTATATAAATGCACAGGGTACAGCCAATGAAATCTGCTCACTTAAGACTTGGCTAAAACTTTGCAAAACAAAGAATAACTATTCTATAGAGACCAGCACAAAAAATTAACAGATAAGAGTATTGTATTGAGAAAATTTGTTGGATTTACATAAATGAAATGTACGTGAATGTCTTAAAAACCAATAACACTAGCATTCTACAATGAAATACATTTACATATGCATTAGGAACTCAGAGGAATTTTAATAGATAGGTTCCCATGGTATTTCTAAAACAAGTAGTGTCATTCACAAGCAAGATTTAATAGAAATCTACACCAGGGCCTCAAGTTGCAACATTTTAACTTAAAAAATTCCCTTTATATTTCTAATGACTAATAGAATCTTTTCTTTTAATAATGAAACGTCAACATATTTCAAGGTATGGGCATAGTTACTGTGCATATTTTAATGATGTCATGGTAAAATAGTACTAAGGTCGTATCCCACCAACTGGCTAGAATATGTATATCTGTGTCACCCCATTATTTACGCACCCAAAGCAATATCAAAGATACTCAGGCAAGCCCTATATAGGATGTAAGGCTATCACTCTTGATTTCATATAGAGGCACACTTTACCTGAGAAGGATATTTCAGTAACTCCTCAAAAGTAAAGATGAGAAGGGTAAGCCTCTGATCAGGGAGCAGCGAAAGAAATATACCATCTGGAATGCCATGGATAACACTTTTAATTTTGGGAGAAAGTCGCACTCACAATAAAAAAAAAATGTTTGGGCTAAGCTGTGTCCTCAGTGAGTGCACTGCTCCTCTGGCACTGGGCAAGAAGAAACATTACCTCAGATCCACGACACATCTGTGACTCTTGCCCACAAAGTTTGTTTGGAAGAAATTAAGGAAAAAGACATGCCTTCATGCTGGAGTTACATTCTGTGGACCTGACCATAAAGGAAGTCAGGCAGTTGAAAGAAGAAAAACTCCAAGAGAAATGAGAAGAAACATCCCCTACCAAATGTTAGTTAACAGCCAAGGAGTTCACAAAGATTTTTGACCTCTCAGACAAGGCTGGGACTCTCGCCAATGAACATGCTCAGGTGTCCTACATCCTACAAAGGGTCTGAAAATCTTTTCATGAAAGGTATGCCAATGGCTAAAAATGATCATCATTTTCAAAGGGCCTATAAAACATTTCCACTTTCGTTTGAAACAACTGCAAGATCAAAGGAATCAGTGGGTAATGCAGAAAACTCTTGCTCCGTCCCTTTCCCTCACAGTAGGCTTCATTACATTCAACCACCCCCTCAAGCTCTCAACACCTTACTTTTTGGTAAAGCTATTAAATACATCTGCAATGCCTATGATTTGGCAACATTCGCTGAATCATATAATTTGGGGGTTGATGAAGACAACCCCAGTGCTCCTCCCTTGCCTTCACACAATGACCCTTAATCTGCTCCATTTCACTTCAGCAATACACTTCAATGCCATTTTCTAAAAGCTTCCATCAAATATTGTCTACAATATATCACAGCAGTGTGTGGTACTGTGTATGGGTGGTAAGCTGTGGGCAAACTTTCATTAAAAAAATGTGACCCCCATTACAACATGGGCTCAAATGCTCTACTTACAATGGTTTTGATTTAAGACAGGTTGTCCAGGAATTCGATCCCATCACAAGTTGAGGCCCTGGCGTACTTCTTAAAGCCTAAATAAACTGGTAATGAACTTCATATTTCATAAATAATAAGCATCTACTCTTCACCTTTGGTAAAAACTAGTATGATATTACACTTCCCAAAACGTTAAACTACATATTGATTTAAAATGGTGCAACTTCCTACAAATGCTAAAGTAGTCAGTGACAAAGTAATGTCAATTAACATCACAGCAGCGTAAGAACAAGCTGAAGTATCGTTCCTGAAATTTTCGACATAATCTCACACCGTGTTGTGTTTTACATGTAGCCTTTATTCTGCATATCAGGATATGGCCTACAATGACTGACTCATTAAAGTACATGGTCAGCGTAACTGGTATACACATTAGGAGGAAAAGTTTCTGACATCCAAAAATATCAATAAACTACAAATAATCTTTAATTTGTAGAAAACTATACCAGAAAGAATGAGCATAATATTATTAAAAAATCAATATCAAATATTGACACATTAATCAGTAAATATAATACAAATGTAGCTGAAGAGTTTAAGAAAATAAATAACAGTGACTATCAATGAAATAACTGTCCTTATACTTACTGGCAAATCTGCTACACTGTAATAACCATACTATGAAGTCAGTCACTTTTTCTTTCTGTTACAGATAATTACACTAAATTAATATTTACACTACATTCAGATAAGCACAAAACTGATCAGAATTTTATCAATATTATCTTGCAACTGAATCAAATTATATTGTAAAATCCCCAGTCTCTAATGGATGCATTTTTCCAGAAGAAGTTTCATTTA
>JAUTXX010541856.1:0-10620 GCA_032273605.1 Panulirus laevicauda | reverse complement strand
TATTCTTACTTGAATAATTTCTAGGATATTTTTCTTCCCATGTCAGACTATCAAGAAGACAGTTCGGGCAGCAGGGAGCACAACACAACAGACTGCCCCAACCCAGGTACTCGGCGGCCAACCGATCCTTTATTACAACAAAGCCCAGACCTCTGTCCGAGTCGGCCACACGTCATAACACAGGAGGAGCCTCTCGCGGCGGAGACTTCAATGCCCCGTGAAGTAGTGATCTAATACTCGTCCACTCTAATTCATGGAATAATTACTCCTATTTCGGGCCCCCCCGTTGTTCGCAAGCAATCAACATTCCACTAACTATTACTACGACATAATTGTATTCTATTACCACGTGGGCAAAATAATCACAACATCAATAAAGTAATTACGAACCTCTAACGACTCTAACTGTCCTAGACGTGATTACCCCACTGAAACACTGTGGTTCCTGGATTAGCCGTGGTTTGAAACGGCTTAATCACCCTGGCAAACACCACCCAGGTGAGGCTGTTTGGTCAGAAGGGAGATGATATTTACGGTCGTACAGCCAAGGTTGTTGATAGATTGTTGAGTTATGAACCTTAGTCACGGGTACAGCTCGTTCCTTGTCCTTACGCCTCACTGGCTTCGACAGAAAGGCCTTCATGGGTCTATAGTTACTCTCAAAAACGTATATTTATCATGGCCTTCAAAGCATATGTTGATTTTGAATGCATTGATGGTATGTTGCTTTGTATATATGCAAATCTATCGCGCACGGATACAGCGCTGGTATATCATGGTGGTTTTTGAAGTATTTCCAACTCCAGCGGTACTTTGGAGCATCAGAATTATAGAAGCAGTTCACCACTTCTCACCAAATCAAAAAGTTTCCACTAGCTTACGGAAGTATTACCCGGACCATTGATACAGAATATGGTCAGAAAAAGTTTCTTATCTCTCTGGGATCAGCAGTTACCCAGAGGTCCCTGGGACAAACGACCCAACATTATGGTCGACTTAGGAGTGGGAATCAATACTACTTGTGTGTGTTTGTGTATACGTATATATGTATGTGTATAGATACACGACGTATATGTGTATAGATATACAAGTATATATCTATATGTACCAATATGTATGACTACAATGACATTATTTCTGAAATTGTTTTATAAAGAAGCATGTACGGATTAACACACAGGGGTTATACCATTAACCGTGCGATTGTGGGCTGGGCTACTACGCTGTTCAGAGTCTGAAGATTAGTCTGGTGCAGGACAGACCAGTTCCTTGGAGTCTGACGACATCATCTGACTCATGACTCAAGCTCTGAGGTGCAGCTGGTCATTAATAGTGAAGCGCTTCTCTGGTCACTCAAGGAACGAAGGTTGCCGGTTGTGCCTTAGGGGCGAATACCGGCCGACACAAAAGTCTCGACGGCTGCAGGTAACACTGACCGTGAGGTTGTCCTTCACTCTCTGTGTGGGTATGGATCTCGCTGGTCACTCAGTGTATGGGCGCCTTTGGTCTCTCAAGACGTGGATAATGCCAGTCTCAGCGGGTAACATCGGCTCCCGGTCACTCAAGTCTCACAAACCGAGCTGATACCAAGTCCACTCTCTGGCCCCTTCGCCATCTTCTCCCATCCGCTGTGGTTATGCAAGAGGATAATAACGGAACTAACAAGCAGGTTTGAGAATTACCCGTGAAATACCAGCACGACCTCCTCACCCAAGTGAAAGGTCAAACGAGCTATAGATCAACGCAACATTGTCCTTAGAACCAACCCTCCCGTCCTGATACTTGTCTTCCTCGTATATCATCCACTTCCTCCACCTCTTCCCACTTTCCTATCCTCCTCTTACCCCTCCCTGCCCATCAACCACTCCTCTTCTTCTGTTTCCTTTCTCGTTCTACCTCGGGTATTGAAGCCAACGGACTGAGTTTTTTTTTTCATTCTTGTCGATGTTTTGGTTCTTCGACTGAATGCCTGACCGATGCCTTCTGACAAGCTGATGGGAGGCAACTTTTGGAGTGAAAAAGGGGAAAAACGAGGGTTTGGAGCACGACGTGGCCATGTGTGGGATGAATTGGGGAATGGAGACTCAGTGGTTAAAAGGAGAGGAGGACTTGGTAGAATGTAAGAGAGCCAGACAACGCAGGACCTACTGGTCCACTACCAGGTTATCTGCTGGGGGACAGTACATTGGAGGGACAGATAACAGAGGACCTGATGGTCTATGGCGAAGTTCTCTGCTGAAGAACAGGACATGGGAGGGCATGCTGGAGGACAGTAATGGTATCTTAGATTCTTGATAATCACAGATGGAGACAGCATAGTAAAGGAAAAGTGAAGTGGGACACGCAGAAACAAAAGACGATGATAGGAAAATGTAGATACAGACTCACTATGTATCAATAACAGAGTCATCATTTTGCATACATGAAGACTTGTTTTTTACGTACACGACTGAAAGCACAATTTACTATGCACGTGAATATTGACCAACTGAATAATTTGTTCAACCTTCATGAATGAAGCAAAGTCTTCAGCCAGCTTGCCTACAGCCTTCATAAATGAAGCATTTGTCTTCAGCTGAAAGACTGACCTTGACCTTAAGAATTGAAAAACTTTCTTCTATCTTTGCACCCAAAGGACTGTCCTCATTCTACACATCTGAAGAACTGTGTTCAACTCACACACACACAGCGCTGCGCCCCTTCCAGCATGCTGGACAGGTAAAGGGTGTCCCTTCTTAGCATACCGCCTGGTCATTTCCTTCACAGGTACTGACTCCTGTTATTTAACATCAAGACACAGAAAAAAAGGTGGCCCAGAAATGTTGTAGAAGTTAACAGGTAATTTAGGAGTCTTCCCCAATATAATCTATAACCTTCCTCCCTTCTGTCTCCCAGCAATTTCAGCGCATTTCCTGCTAAATGAACGAAGTGGTTCATTTCCCAAATAATTTAAGAGCAATTGCCTGAACACTCCGAGCTACAGACATGCTGCTACAGTCGAGTGAGTGGAAGCAATGTGACTGTAATCATGAAAACTGATAAAATGTAGACAGGGGAAGCCCCTTACGTCTCGTAAGGATCATTATCTCCTTCGGTGACACAAGACTCACGCTACTACCGACACTCGTCTTACCTCGGCTCCCTGATATTGTGGGTTAAATAGAGCTATACTTCCCATCCCCCCTCGCAGTTAATCGAATTTAGAGTGGCGTCAAATGGGCTTTAGAAGAGCCCTCCCCTCCTAGACCCCCTCCCCCATCTTCCTCCTCCTCCTCCTCCTCCTCCTCCTCCTTATGAGAATCTTTTGAGCGACGATACCTGGGCCAAGGTATCCCAGAAGGGTACTAATTTGAGAATGTTTTTCACCAGCCTTCACAGTATCGACGAGACGAGTTAGAGATGGAAGTTACTGATACAATCAGGGCAGGAGAGGGTCTCCCTCTCGCTATCCACGTCGCCAGTGCGTCTGATTTAACAAAGAGGCTTGGACAGCGCCATCTGATGAATGGGGAGATTGGCTAAAGATCCCTAACACAGAGGATAAAGAGAATAAACGATGATAAAGGAAAGGTTCTGTAGTTTTACGTAGTCTCAAAAGGGCTGGCTTGAGGAGAGGATGTCTGTAGTTTTACTATATCTCAATAGAGGGGGTTAATATAGGGGTTTGGGTCGTCAGCTCCAAATAGTTGTCAGAATGGGAAGGTTAGGGGGCTTTCCGGCTCTATATGGGTTCAGGAAGGAGGAAAAAAGGTACCTTTGGAGGTTCAGGAGTTAGTGGTAGAGATTCTACGGCTCTATAGGGTTTTAGATAGGAGTGGAGTAGAATCCAAGAGGTTCAACGGTGAGTAATAGAGGTCTGCTACTCTATATGAGTTAGAGAAGCATAATTCAAGAGGTTCAACAACTAGTAATAGAGGTTCTAAGACTCCATATGGGTTCTGAGAGAGGATCTGGTGGTTCAACAGTCACGAACCATCCGGGGTTCTTCGGATGTATATGGATTCAAGGAGGACTTGAGGGGGACCTTGGCACCGTCGAAGCTCTGGAGGTTCTGTATGGGTTCAGGAAGGAGGGAGTAAGGGGGAGGGGAAACACTGCAAGGGGTCCACCAGTCGGTAGCACCAGATAGCAAATTGCAGGACATGCTGAGGGCAGTAATTATCCATGATTGATGATAATGGTAGCGCTACGTCCTTACTACCAGGTTCTTAACGCTCGCTACAAGACGCCAGTGCTCGCCCAGTCTCTCTCACACGACGCCGTCGCTCGTTGCGACCGTCGCTAAGGAGCTCTCGCACTCGCTACAAGACGCCATCTTATGGTACCTACTCGTTACGAACATTCTACGAGACAGTATCACTCGCTATGTCTCCGCTTCGAGAGGGTAACTCTGTTTTTTAAGTGCGCGTTGCCACGAGACTCCCGGATTTTACTGATTCCTCGCTGTAAGACCCCCTACGCTCGCTACGTCCTAGCTACGAGACCTCTCACACTCGCTACATCCTCGTTACGAGACCTCTCACACACGGTACGTCCTCTTCTGCACATTCAAGCCCCACTACGATTTATCGACACTCGCTCCCTTCCCATTATGCCACATTACTAGCTACAGGACGTTCGTAAGCACTACTTTACTACGAGACACCAATACCTATTCCATCCTTGCTACACTTACCCCATAATCGCTACGATGTGCCAGGTATAACCGCGCTCCCCAGCACAGGAAACCCAAAGATCCCAACGAGCCTGTTTCCCCCCATCAGAATAACAGGCAAACTAGCATTACGAGCTGCCAACGAGCGTCAGTACCTTCCTCTACGAGGTTGCAGATCCCACCATGAACAAGGCTCCACCCTCACTATCCCCTTTGAACACGTTGGGTGAAATCGAACGAGGGAGAAAAAAAGAAATACTTCGACGAGCGAAATCCTGTATAGTCGTCAGTCAGAAACCAGACCTCTCTTCGTCAGGACGGAACGATGTGTCTATATTCGTGTTTTCCAGAGTTTTCCATGTTCAATTTCGACTGACCTCAGCTTCCAGTACAATTTGAGCCTCATAACTGGTCCTGAGACCATGGCTGCTCCACTGAACAGCATAACACACTATTTGCATTGACAGTAAGTGACCTTTGCGAAGAGGCGTGACCTACTGCCACTATCTCGACGGAGGTCACGGTCGTTAGCGAAGGTTTTCCATTTGACCAATTACCCGCGAATGAGCCTTAATACTTACGTCTACCCCATGTAATTAGACGAGTTATTCCGTCTTGTTCCTGTGTCATTGCACCTGGTACTCCAAGGTCACTTGATCTCCAGCTCACACCCTTAGATAGAACGTAGAAGATTACTAAGTATTTAGATATAATGGAGTTGGAAATTACATGATTGACATTTTCTCATTTATAAGCATCGTCGGGTATTACGGACTAAGCTAATGCTGCATACTATAATGAGGTATAATGGCAGAGCCGCTGGATCTTGATAGATACGTCGGGGTAATAGGAAACGTTCTCAAATACGTTGGAATAACGTAGATGTATAAGACGTATTCCTGACGACACACAGTGGTGCTCTGAGGTCACACAGCAAGTGAGGATCTGGGGGCAGTAAAGGTCGTAGTTAGTGGCTTTGTGTAATAGTTAGTTTCTGTGGCTTAGGCCTTGATGTTATCCCTCAGAGTTTAATGGTCTTTAATGACCCCTATAACTGGGCAATATAATAATACTGATGTCTGGTATTATAGACGGACTGTGGTCATCCCATTCCGACATTATAAGGAACGAGGATTATCTTAAACGTGTAATATACACACTGGACGTGCTACTTACTGTTAAGTGAGCATTATAGGAAATGAACATAATCCTTCTAGCTTGGCATTATAGTGAGCTAGCCGCCTGGCATTATAGAGGGAGACCCAAGGATCCTGCGTGCCAGGAGAAGACCTCAAGATTCCTGCCTTCCAGGAAAGGATCCCCTAGGATTCCATCTGTAAGGAGGGGAGCCCCAGGATCCCTCCTACCAAGGAGAGGACTCCCAGAATCCTTCCTGCCAAGGAGAGGACCCCAAGATCCTGTCTGACAGGAGAGGATCCTCAAGGTCCTATGTATTAGGAAACGACCTCAAGAATTCAAAGTTCAAGGAGAGGATCCCTAGGAATCCTCCTGTCAGGAGAGGACCCCCCAGGATCCTGTCTGCCAGTAAAGGACCCATAAACTTCTGTGTACAAGGAGAGGACTCTTCCCCATCTCCCGCCATCCTCCCCATACCCCCAAAGGTTGAGGATCCGAGGCGACAGATGCGACAGTCGCACAAAACAACAACACGTGCGGTCAGGCCCAGGACCAGATAACCACTTCCGTGACAAACGTTTTCGTCCATCGTTAGTGAGGGTGGCCAGGTGTGGTGATCGGATGGTAGTTAATTGGTTGTAGGTTGTAGTTAGGTGATTATGGTAATGATTATGACTTGGCGGCTGTGGTCAGGGGAAGAGTAGGTGGTTGGTTGGCTGTTTCTGGTTAAAGGTGGATATAGGAAAGGGGGACTGTATAGGTGGAGCGAGGCTGGTAGTCATGATGACATGACTTAAGTCATCTGGTGAGAGTTCGATACGGGAAAAGATGACGTCTGTGAAAAGACTAGTAAAAGACAGGTTCTCTATTTTCTTCAAAATTCGTAAATACCTCTCCTTCTCTCTTCTCATTCCCTTTCATTAACTTCATCTATACTTCAGTTAAGGTCAGGCATTAACGTGGACTTCCGTCCATGACTGAATACAGAAATAGAAATTGATTGTTGTGTGATGTTGGATGAGGTAGGGATGGCTTGATGACGACACATAACATGGAAATAGTTGAAAACAAATGAACAGATGTTTCTTGCTTTGTTTGTAATAAGATTTACAATGAAAACCATATAGGATAAAAGGGAATAAATGATGTAACTATTTTCATTAAATATCCAGCAGTCTAATTGTACCTCCTCGTATAATACAGCGATATGTAACTACAAACGAGTAATTACTCAAGCAAATGAGGAGGCTGATCATCAGGTAATGATTACAGTGATCCCAGACTTTCCCAGCTGCTGATAACACACCTGCCACCCACCCCCCCTCACATCCCCACCTCTAACTCACACCACCAACACTACAGTGCAACTGCACTACACCAATCGTAACCCCATTCTCCATCACACTTCACTACGCTCCACTACTTACCACCCTACCACCACTTCATTTCCCCACATACTTCACTCCACCACTCATCATCAAAAGGGTCCTAGTATTACTTAGATATTAAATACTAACTTACAATACTTACTAATCCAACGAGATATGGTTTTACTTAAGAATGCACAGAATCCATGGAGGCTCCAGCCGCCCAACGCACCAAGTTAGTGCAAAACAACAGCTGAAGATTGTTAATCTTCCCACCGCAAAACCCGCTATGAGACCCCACCACCACCGCCACCACCGCCACCACCACCGCCAACCACACAGCTCGGAAGCCTGACCACTCGCGCGTGACACCACCAGTGGAGCTGTGATCGGCAGTTCCCTTTGTGATGACGAGGAACTAGTTCATCTTAGACCATCATCACACACTCACCCTACCACCATGATGATGTGGTCGAAGACCCTCTTTATGTATTCATATCGTTTCAGTGTCAAGAATACTGGCTTTTCTAAGATTATGGTAAAATGTATACATCAATATGTATCATTCTTCATTAAATGCGTCTCAAAAGGCACTACTTGGCAATTCATTTCTTCTCATACTGATTTTTTCATTGTGGTTACGTCCTCCACCGAGAATAGATCCGTCAACATACCATAGTCCTGAAGAGGTGACCTGCCCCCATGCCACCTTCACATACTCGTTCAAAGTCTGGCGACTCTGTCTCCTAACATCTCTCTCTGATTGCCTATCTCCTGATCTCACGATAGTCTCCCCAGTAGGAACTATGAGAACACTGAGAGAACGACAGGAGGTCCTGCGTCCCTGGAGGGAAAATATAAACATGACATCCTGGTGTTTGTTGATACAGATAAATGGACCGAGTCTGTTTCCCGAGTGACGTGTTGTGGTTTCAGTTGAAGTTATACTGCTGTTGTGGCTACCTCTACCTGATGTTGTAGTTGCTGCTACGGTCGTTGTAGGTGTTGTATCTACTGCCGTAGTTGTAGTCGTGGGTGCTGTTATTGTGGTTATTGTCGCTGCTGAACTTGTAGTTGTTGTAAATGTCGTTGTTGTCTCGCTACAACTTTAGTCTTTGCTTCATTATTGTTGTCGCTGTAGTTGTCTTCACCAATAGTTACTGTTGTTATTGTTGATGTTTCTTCTTCAGCAGCAGCTGCTGCTGTCTGGGGGGGCCGCTGACCGATACAGCTCCCGGGGACGGCAGGCGCAACAGCTGGTGTGCGGGTCACGCGTTCAGCCGCAGGTGGTCGCTTTGGCGTCCGGTCGGAGACGCAAGCCTCGATGCGACGGATCGCGCACTCAACGTCAGCTATCACGCAGGTCGCGCGAGTCGTGCCTGATGCATACGTCGGTTGAAGTTACGACGGAAAGCGGAGAATCAACGACGTGCGAGACACAAGAGAGTGACGCTATGTCCACGGACATGGTCTGGAGGCAGGCGAGGACATGCTGGACGCTAGGGAGAGCAAGGACCAGCCTGGTGTGTGTGCATGGTAGACGTGCCTTGCATGACTAACCAGTTACACTCCACACTGCATGACTGGAGGGCTTTCACAGTACATACACACAGTAATCATTACGAGTCTCCTGCATGTATCGCTCCTGCAAGGCAGGACCACATTAACGAGTCGTCCTCACTACCTGATCTCCTCCTTCACTATCCCACTTCCTTTCTCACTATCCCACTTCCTTTCTCACTATCCCACCTTCTCTCTCGCACTATTAGATCTCCCTCTACCGTGAAGTGGGTTGAAGTTCGGTCCACAGTCATGTCCCTTGTGTTGTTTGGATTTCATTGCGCTACATAGAGTAGGAAGAAACGAGGTGCACGTCTTTATACTTAATACAGCAGCTAGATGAACACAGGGTCGAATGCTCTGGTAAAGCCTATCATTAAGGGACTTTATCAACCCCGTCTATCCCGTCCCTGTTAGTCCTATCTTACCTCAAGCGGTTCACCCACAACTACCTTGATGTGTGTTCGAAACGTCTGAGCTGGGATCACCCTCCCTAGATCCATCATGAGTATGAGAGCAATCCATCCAGCAGTAAACACAATCGAACGAAGCCGGGACCATATTGTCCCCAGAAGGGAATGAAAAGGGATGGGGCGGAGGTCAAAGGTTACTCTTAATGGAAGGGAGGGGTTGGGGTGGGTCATGGGTCGGACATCCGGTGGTGCTGTGGTCAAGACAGTGACGAGGGAGAGGAGGGGACCCCAGAGAGATCTGTTGACAAAAGGACTCTGACGAGAGTTGTGAGGAGTTCCTATACCACTGCCTCGTCAGAGGTCCTGTAGCTGTTCCATTCCTCTGGACCCCTCGCTCTTAGGGTCACTCCCTGAGAGTATGTCGTCGAAGGTCTCCTTACTGGACACTTCATCAGGAGGAACCAGAGGTTCATGTAGAGCTCCCTCCCTCCCATCGTGGTCCGGAAGGGTAATATGCTTGTTGTGTTTACGGTTTTGAGTCGGAGAAATGTAACAGTATCTATCTATTGCTCTCTTTCCGTCTGGCGACTCGTCACAACAGTCGCATCCTTTCCATCGCACAGTCGCAAGCTGAACGTCCAAGTCTCACGATCGAACTTCCAGTGACTGTCTACGTACAATGTTACGAGAAATTTTGAACAGATTTCAAAACCTATGAGAAATGAACTCAAGCTCTCTTGTCTCGGTGTCTGTCCTTCCAGCTTTCCAGTACTAGCACTTAAGTACAGCCAATGAGTAACAAGATGGCCCGGGGAGTACAACGACGTAGGGGCAACAATACGACACAGGAGTACCACCAGTCTGGGTCTTATAACCCGATGACCTGGGGGTGGACACATCCCTTACCTCAAGAAACACTCACACACCAAGCAAATACAACCATCAACTTGAGAAGTGACTCGACAATTTACAATACCTGACTCGCATACTTCTGTTTGCAACTGACCTCATTACTTAACAAGCTAAACCCCTTGTTTTTCTTTATTCTTTTACCAAACAACTTAGTCATGGGCCAATCAGGCCTCCTGTCATCTGTCTTTCTCATGTAAACTCCTGTAAATACTTCCACACCTGGTGTGTAAAGTGCAATTATCCTCTTGACTAATACGAATTAAAACTTCTCACCAAGACTCATGTGGTGAGGTAGCTATTACCAGTTGAATCACCTTTATTAATGAAGGTCTCAAATTGCCGCTGATGTGCGGGCGACACTGTAATTGTGTCTACTTAGCTACCAATCTTAATAAACTTCCCTAATGGAAAAGTGTGAGAACCTTCATACAAAGGACAGAGAAGTGGAGTGGAAGATTGGGGTTTAGAATGGGCGACAGAGGGTTACTGAGGGCCTGTATGTAAAGAGAGAGAGAGGAGAGAGAGAGAGAGAGAGAGAGAGAGAGAGAGAGAGAGAGAGAGAGAGAGAGAGAGAGAG
>JAUTXX010541845.1:0-10620 GCA_032273605.1 Panulirus laevicauda | reverse complement strand
TGTGTATGTGGGTGGGTTGGGCCATTCTTTCGTCTGTTTCCTTGCGCTACCTCACTAACACGGGAGACAGCGACAAAAGTAAAATAAATAAATAGATAAATAAAAAGATGGTTGTGCAGCAGCATTATGTATGATTTTATATGGATCTGTAGCATTTCTAAAAAGCATGGAATATTTCAGTGATTTTGCTCAGAGCTCGAGTAGATGGGGGATGCCATCCCCTTGTTGACTCAAAATCAAATTATCATCCTCTTTGTCTAAATAAGAGATGGCATCCACCTTGCTAACTCAGAATCTAATAACCTTCCCTTTGTAACTAAATAGACTGTACTTTAACTTCAACCTACAAATTATGGAAAAAATATTGAAAATAGAGAATGATTACATTATTTGATCATGTCATTGTAATTAGATTAGATTATTAAATTATTTTTTCTGTGGAATTGTTTTTTAAAGAAGTATTATCAAAAAATAACATCAAGTTGATACTGGAAAGTCTAGTATGCCTGCTTCCACTAACAGTTGACTGATGCCTAAGGGAACAATTTTTTTTTTTTTCATTAAAATGGATTTTGTCGTGATTTTCTTTCATATTTGTTCACTGTCTTCCCTGTTAGCAAGGTACCACTTGGAACAGATGGCAAAAAGGCCTCTCATTCACATCCTTTCTCTTGCTGTCTTGTTTAGTGTGCTGAAACCACAGCCTCCTATCCACCACCAGGCCCCACAAATCTTTCTCTGTTTACCCCAGCTGCTTCTTATGCCTTGGCTCGGTCCATTGACAGCATGTTGACCACTGTGCACCACATTGCTCCAAGTCACTCTATCCCATGTAAGCCTTTCAACCTCCTGTGTGTTCAAGCCCAGAGAACTCAAAAAATTTTTCACTCCACCCTTCTATCTCCAAATTGGTCTCCTCCTCCTTGTCCCCTCCATGTCTGACGTATATATCCTCTTTGTCAACCTCTCTTCATTCATACTCTCTAAATGTCCAAACCATGTCAGCAAACCCCCTTCAGCTCTTTCAAAACTTTTTTCTTTGAAGTTGGAAGCTCAAATCACTGACAGAAACTCACATTAAGGTTGGGTCTTAATTAAAATTAGAGTATTGCATACTTTAGCTAGTGGTGGGGAATCACAAGCAGCCAACTTGTGAGAATAAAAACCAAAGTAATACTATAGAAGAGGGAGAGTGAACCAACATTGTAGCATAGGGCATGAGAGTAAAGTTTATAAGCTGGACCACTTTCAACTCGACTCTGTCAAGTAAGCATGCAGAGCTAGAACCACTTCAGATGTGAAAGTAGTACTCCATGCAAGGACAGATCAGTCCTTTGTGTAACTGAGCAACTGTTCAGAAGAAAAGAAATTTTGACATTTAAACAGGACTCCCTGTTTCTTAGAGGCAGACTTAGCTATTTCCTTAATGTAGAGTGTCCAAGATAGTTGTTACAGTAATTAAGTATGTTCATTGAATCAAGAGGTAGAATTACTGAACTATTGAATGAGAGGTTTGTGGTGGGAAATTTTTCATGGAAAGATGGGCAGAAACTGGGACTTGAAGGCATTAAACTTAGCCAGATTTTGTCTACCCCACTGAGATATCCTGTTCAAGTCCTAGTTTACTGAGGAAGCTATTTTATGATGAAATGCAGATTAGATGAGAAGAGAATGATCAAAATTGAGGTATGTAGAGGAATGCAGTGTTGAGTCATCAGCTGTGAGTGGAAGAAAGGATATTACTGATAAAAAGGCGAAAAAGTGTAGGAGACTGGACAGAGACTCGAGTGACACTGCTGTAGATGGGGAGTAGGGGAGAGGCTGATTCATCAATAATCATGGAGATAGATCAGCTTGAGAGCAAGCTAGATACAAGTTAGCAAAGTGAGGGAGGGAAGCTTAGAGGGGAGACCATGATGCCATACCCTGTCAGAACCTTTGGATATATCAAGGGCAACTATATAAGATTCCCCAGTATCCTTCAGTGATGATGCCCAGATATTAGTAAGATAAGAAAGAATATCACCATTGGATCTTGCCATAAAGAAGCCATACTGGTGATCAGGGAGAAGACTGAGATTCAAGATGATTGAGGGTATGGGAGCTGATAAGGATTCAAAGACTGGAAATGGTAGATGTCAGAGCAACATAACGTTGATTAAGGGGGTTAGAACAGTCATCCTTCTTAGGGATTGGATGTACCAATGCATTATTTTAAGGAGGGAAGCTCCATATTTTAAACAGAAACGGAACAGATGAGCATGCACAAGTGAAAGTTTAGAGGCATGCTTTTTCAGTACATGGGGATGGATGCTATCAGGACCATGATTCTTTCATGTATCTAGGGAGAGAAGAGTTTTCTTGGACACTTTAAAAAGAGATTACAGGAAGGGAAATAGGACTAGTAAGAGGAGCAATCAGGGGGTGAGGGAATGTTAGAGTAATCCATGGTACAGGCAGGGCCTCTGAAAGGAATTTTATCTGGGGGGTACAAAGTTTCTCTTGGGTCCCCTTCCCTTCTCCATCAGTCATCTTGTTTTTATCCACTATGGTTTTATGCCTTGAGCTGTAAGGCCAAGAATGAGTATGAAATGAGATGGGGTGGAATGTTAGTCTTTTGGGCCCCCGAGCCTAGGTATGATGTGACCCCCCCACCCACCCACACACACACACACACACACACACACACACACACACACACACATTGGCAGTGGGTACAGGTAGAGGAGAAACGGGAACTAAAGAGATTTGCTTTGTCTCTGAGAAAGACAGTTATATTACCATCAGAATGGAAATGTTAAGGAAAGGTAGATGAAGGTGGATGAAGAGGAGAGGTTATAACACTTCCTTTGAAAAAAATGGAATGTGTTGCCACACAGATGATATGCTTGCAATGATTATGTGCGGTGATAAGTGCTGAATGAGAATCAGAGGCAGGAGAGCTTTTCCTAGCCTGGCTGTCTGATTCCTTGCCTGAATCACCTCAGAACAGGAATGGTTAAACCATGGATTGGAAGATGAGGTTGTCTTGGAGGAAGAGGAAATAAATGCTTCCAGTCCCACAACAGTAACCTCTGTTATGTGTGTGATGGAGATGGAAGGATCACCACATGAGAGGCAATAATTTACCCAAAGGAAATCAGAAAAGAGTTTTTTAAATTGCTGCATTCAGCTTTGTTGAGGTGCCATTGTTTGTGTTTAGAAGGAGCTGCTGGAAGGAGAGGTGCCATTAGAATAGATACATTTATGAGAGTATGATAGGATGAACTAATTGGGGACTAAATTGTACATTTACAGCGTGAAGGATTAGAGGTGAAAAGCAGGTCCAGAAATTAGGAGAATTGTCACAGTGGTCAGAAATATTATTTTTTATTTGATCAACCCTCTGCACACCGCATATTGTCCTTAGACATTTCATTTTTAGCACATTCACCCTTCTCTTCACTTTCTCATCTACAGCCTAGCTAACCTTGCCATGTATGATGATGTACATGGTCTGATGGCATTCCTCAAAATTAATCATAACCCTTAAAAGTGAAGATTGCTCATAGACTCATAAGAGCTGAGCCTAAAACTTCCTCTGCTGCATGGTGGTTTCAAGTTGCTATTATAGTTGGTCATGCTGATCACGTGAATGACTCATATAACAGTGTGAAGCATCTTTTGAACTGCATAAACTACAGGAAATACTATTGGTAGCTTTGTAGTGACTTGAAAGTTATTGCTATCTTGCATACATGGCAGCAGGGCTGCACAAATTTTTGCTTTTTCCTGTGTGAATGAAACAATTGAGCAAAGACTTCCCATTGCAACAAGAGGGAATGGGCTTCCTTACTTTCATTAGAGCCAAGAACAACTAATATACAGCACCTGCCACTGATAGAATCAAGCAAGATTTTGCTACCGCTTCTGCTCAGCAAACTGAGCCACATGAAGAACTTCATTAAGACTATGGAGAAAAATGGGCCAGCATTTAGGTACTTTGGTGGAGGATTCCTAAGGCTCAGTGAAGGGAAAATCAAGGAGGGCATTTTTGTTGGTCTGCATAACCTTAAGCTTCTTAGAGATGAGTAGAGTGCTGCATCGTCATTGGTGACAAGAAAACAGCATGGAATGCCTTCCTGCTAGTAGCAACCAACTATCTTGGGAATATCAAGGCTGACAGTTATGAAGTATTTGTGGAAACCTATTGTCGTCCTATTAGAAAATTGGCTACAACATGTCTTCAAAGACAAATTTTCTCTACTCTCACCTTGATTTCCGCCTGGCTGACTATGGCACAGAGAACAGTGAGCACAGTAAATGTTTCCATCAAGACAACCCTGTGATAGAGAAACATTACTAGGGCAGATGGAGGTCATTGATGTTAGCATACTATTGCTGGACATTAAGGATATGATCCAGGACTTATATACCAGTAACAGGAAAAGAGGCATTGTGTTGAATGGAAGTAAGCCAGCGACTGTAACCTGGTGCACAAAAATATTGTGTAATGCATGTGAAATTTAAGATAGTGAATTAAACTCCAAAATTGTCCCCAGTTAAGTGCTTTTATGGTTAGTTTTTTGTTCAGCATCTTAATGTCCTTTAAGGAAAACACATTTCATCTCTGAAACATAAAATGAACCAAAATATGTTGATCAGTGTAATCAGTAAGTATGCCAACATTTTCTTTAAAAACATGTTTTTTTTAACATTTTGTAGCACAAGATTTTTTGGGATTTTTTTTTTGTAAGATTGTACCTCAGATTTTATAATTGGAGATTCACGGGAAAATATGCTTCAGTATATGAATTTTTGATTTCTGAAAGGGTGTTCAGGAATGGAACCCTTTGTAGGGTGATGCAAAATTAGGGAGCATTACTCTGAAAATGTTGTCTTTTAAGTACTTGACTATGAGATAGATAAAGACGTGCTATATCAGAGGATTTAAGGAGATCAATTTGATTTATAGATAACCATGTTTGTATGTTAGTATTCTTATGTGATGATAAAAAACAATTTCTCTTTGAATTAGGAATGTTGTAAAAGCCCGTGAAGCCTGGATTGAAACCTTAGACGCAAGTATAGATAGTCCTCAAGTAGGGCTCATACATCTGCATCCTAGAATTTTTGCTGCTTGCCCAAGGCTTGACATCATCCATGAGAATGTAGTCTGGCAAAGAAAGTATCAGATGGTGGTAGGTTTGGACATTTGTTGTTTACGCTCTTTTGCATTAGATTCCCTTATTTTCCGTTTGTCTGTATTTCTGATGCCCATTACCTCCGGGAACTCCATGAAAGGGGTGGCCATGGGAAAGGAGTCTCCTTAACTGGTGAATTCCATTGCCACTTTTTAGCCTTTAATTCCTCACCCTTAACAGGTTGCAGCAGAGAGCAGCTCTAGTTTAGTTTTCTTTTTGTTTTTCTTCTCCATATGTATTTCTCTTTACATATGAAACTTATGCCTCAAATGCCTCAATTATTGTACCATGTATTATATTGATAATTATTTTTTGTTCATTTCATAATGATTATTACCCCAGTCTTATTTTTGAGCATCCATTGTTTGGTTTATATGTAAAGTGATTTATGGTAGCTTGTTTGTACATATTAAGATATGTATCTTCCTGGATGTGTCTGGTGAATTTCAAAATGATCAATATGACTTATGTTGTCTTGGAAGGGTTGGTATGTGTGAGTGTGAGACAAGTTTCCTAATACTTATGGCAGCCCTATTTTATGGTTATTTCCATTGAAATATGAAATCTATATTTATTTATGATTATCCCAAGATCAGTTCCGAGGAAAGAGTTGTGGCATTGCTTATGATCTTTCTAAGGGCTCTTGTATCCCTAGACTGTACCGCTTTCAGTTGGGGGGAAATGTAGACTCCTTTGGGATAGACGTTCTGTGATGAGAATTTACTCTGATGATACAGCTTTGCTAAAGGTGAGTTTTCACTTGCTTTGTAACCTTGAACAGGCAGAGTCTGGTAACACATGAAATCTACATAAGATTTTCTCTGGCAAATAACAGAAAATGTTGCTAGTGATCAATTCAAACCAGTATCGTGAAAATTGGGCTACCAATGAAAGGCCAAACTTTAGGGCATTTCTAAAAATCCTTCATCCTTAGTGTCATATTGTTTCATATGAAAATGGTAAATTACTTTTTTACCTTGTGTATCTCCCGTCTCATTATTTATGCATGCCACCATACTCAGTCACCTATTTCCCATACAGTTTACCAGTTGCACTCAGAAAACTTACACCTTTGTTATGTGTGCAGTGGCACGAAGCTGTACAGGCATTCAGCTAATATTCAGGACCTCTCACCTTCATCCATATCTGTTTTAAGAATCCTGACTAACCAGTCAACATTGCTATCACATCCTTTCTTAAAGAAATCAACTGCAATCCCACTCACTTTAGCTGTGCTTTCCCTCTTTACATCTCATGAAATGCTTTTACCACCTTATATCTTGGATGGAAAAATGGAGTGAAAGAAACTGTGTGTTTGGTCCCAGAAAATGGAGGAGGGTGTGAGGCATGTGACGGATAGAATGAACAAGAGCGAATTAGTTAACAGGGACCAAAATCCCATCAGCTGTCTGAACCAGGGTATTTGAAGAAGTCGTAGAAAACCGTGAAAAGGTCTGTGGGCCCTGGTTGTGGACCGGGGGCTCTGGTTAAAGTACATTATACATGAGAGCTATAGAGTGTATATAAGTAAATGAAGCCATTTCTTCATCTGTTCCTGCATTGCTAGTGTGGGAAGTGGCAAATATGAAAAGAAGTACAGGTTGAGCATCCTTAATCCAAAATTCCAAAACCCGGAATGCTCCAAAATCCAAAACTTTTTGAGCGGCGACGTCATTACAAGTGGAAAATTACACACTTGACCTTACCTGCCCATGCTGGGCTGTGATGCTCTGTTGGTACTGGTTTGTTACAAACCATCGTCACCATCAGTCCTATATCCATCACTCACTGAATTTTGCTTATTCTCTGCTCCGTGGTACAAAGATATTATTGAAAATATCAAAAAGGCCTGCAAATACCCTTATGGGTAATAGTGAAATAGCTGAAATGGCTCTGAATCAAGGTCATCATGATAAGAGAGACATTGAAAATTACTTTGTTAACACTGCAGAAAAAGTGCCTATAGCCGACATAATGAAAATGTGATGGACTTCTTGAAGGACTAGAGCAGCATACGTTCATAACAGAACAAGAAATCATGTCAGTTTATAAAATCAAAGAAAGACTTCTAAGACAGAAACCACTGTTAATGAGGCAGATGACTCTGGAAGAAACATTTAAAAAAGCCATCAAGCAGAATGCCTCCTCATCACTAAAGGACCCACTTCCTGATCCCTCAACCTCTGATGTTCCTTCTCACAATCCTTCTCATAATAATGTCAACAGCTATATACCATCCCCCTCAAGTTTCTCAAGCCATATGTAGTTCTAGTATTTGTTGCTACATTTATCTTCTTTTGTAAGCAGAGATCAAGTTTATTTTTTTTTTTTTTGTAAATGCAAAACATTATTTTCATGTGAAATCTGACTTTCATCTCCACTTAAAATGCCATGTTTGAGCATAACAAGACCAGCAACATTATTGTGATGAAATTTTTTCAGTTTTCATTACATTTACAGCTACCTGTAATTACCATAAATTAAAAGCTTGCAATTATATCTACAATAAAACCTAAAAAAAAATACAGTGTACTATAACCTTTTAATCAAAACAGCATTGTATGTGGAAACTGAAAACCTGCAGTTGTTTGTTGTTGTTATTGTTCAACAGCTGATACAGATATTCTGCTGATGCTACTGTGCTGCTTAGTTATCCTAAACACAATATTTTTCATTGTGTTAATGGTATTTCATATATCTTTACTGTCAAGTACTTACGTGTGAATAAGTATAAGAAAATGATAGCTTATCAGTAGCATATAAATTCAGTCAGGAATGAGGGCGATGCCCAACAGCCACAAATTGTCCACATGGGCAGCTGAGGTTGTGACACCTTAGCTTTCTGAAGGTTCAGTGTTACACAAACTTCGTTTCATGCACAAAATTATTAAAACATTGTATAAATTACCATGAGCCTATAAGTATAAGGTGTTTCCAAAACATGGATTTTGTGTTTAGACTTGGGTCCCATCCCCAAGATATCTCATTATGTATATGCAAATATACCAAAATCTGAAAAAAAATTCAAAATCCAAAACACTTCTGGCCCTAGGCATTTTGGATAGGGGATACCCAACCTGTATAGGGAAAACTACCCAGTTAATCAAGATGACGTCGAAAAACAATACAATAAAATTTAGTCAATTCAGCAGGACCAGTCATAAGTTGTACACCCCTCCTTACTCAGCAGTAGGAGATCATTCTAAGTTGTGGAATATCCTCCCAGTGGGATAATCTATGAATATTTGACAGTTACTCTGATGGTAATTTGAGGATATTAGAGTCGCTTTATACAGACACTCGAACCCCAATTTAACAAAACTATGTTTCTGGCACCTTTAAACATAGTGTAAGGGTGATGCTGCCTTGCTGAATTGTTTTTTGGTATTCAGTAATTTACTTGTTTTATGGGATAATTTTCATGATGGAGTTTTTAATATTCTTTTGCCACTTTGTTTACACACTGATGATTACAAGATTATATGTTTTCTAAATGTCTGGAGTAAAGATTTTGTTCACCATGTTCCTAGTTATTCTCTTTTTCCTGAAGACAAGTTTATCTAAGAAAATCTGCATCTGATATCCTAAAATATTTCATCATTAAAGAAAAAGAATATGTCATAATTTGAAATATGAAGCAATTCTATTTCACATCTATTGCAACTAAAACACATTTGGTGTCCCTATTTGAGTCTGTACTATAATTTCAAAAGCCACTACTACAAAACATTACCATCCTTACTCCTTTATTCTATACCCAGCAGGTCAACCCTCTTCCATTCTTCTGCATTCTGGGACCCAAGACACATACATATGACAAAAACGGGACTACTAGCACCTACAAACATACATATTTTTGCCCTAATAGCCTCTACTTTCACACACTCCTAAATGCACCTAGGTACTTTAAGTCCTTTCCATTCAGCTTTAGTCTCTATGCATTTTATCTATCTCCCTGCTGCACCTCATTACTTATGTTCACATTCATTCTCAACTTTCTCCTCTCACATACTTTCCCAAGCTCCATCAACAGTTTCATGAGTTTCTTTCACGAGTCCACCACCTCAATCATGCCATCTGCAAACAGCAGCTGTGTCACTTCTCGTAACATAAATAGCTCCATTTCCTAAGCCAAGGTAATCATTCTGTCCAGTCTAAAATCAATCTCTTTCTGGATTCTGCCCATATGCATTTACAATTAATAAAAATTACTAATAACACTAAAGATCAACTTACTAAAGACTCTCTCATCGTTGACATTCTTGATGCAATACCACAGTCCAACAGGGAAAGTAGCTACAAGGATGTGCAGATCAAAGAAGAAGCTAAACCATGTTGTGGGTTGATGCTCTGACACAGATGCAATAATGGGAATATGAATCTTGGCATATCCAGTGTCCCATAAGGAGTAGAACCTGTTAAATTAGATAAGATATCCTTAAATTCTAGCAGACATGTTTAGCATTTACTTTTGTCAAGCTTGGAGTGACTATCTATACATGAATGCAACTACCTCTGATGTGGGCAACAGTGCCTGGTATTGATGGCTACAAGGACTGCCAAGCTTGCTCACTTACACTAAGAATTATACCTTTCTCATCTGATGCAGTTAAAGGAATCACTGTATCAACTAACTAAACCACATCATTTGAGTAACCCCTTACTCCTCAAGAAACTGCTGCATTTTTATATAATTCAAAATCTTATATATCAAATGCTGTCCATAGGTTTATCCTTTATCTAGGAACAGGGGAAAAACACCACGAACCACATATCTCCTTAAACTCAAAGGATAGTAGCTGGGAAGGTGGAAATTCCCCTCTCCTCTATTACCATGTAAGAAAACAGGAAGGAACCAAATGCAGAATTTTTCTTAAAAGGCTCAGGCTGGGGTGTCTCCATAAGCATTGTTGTAATCAAGAGGTCTCCATAAGCATTGTTGTAATCATGAAGAAATGAAAGAAGTGCTAAATTCGACAAATTTAGCTCTGAGCAAAATCATGTTATAGGGTACAGGGATATAGTGGTTTTGATGTTAGAGGGTTAGTGAAAGGAGAAAAGAAAAGGAAGGGGTAAAACTTCTAATACAGAACAAACACTGAAATTCTTAAATATCACAAGGTTAACACTGCATCCTTACCAAGAATTAGTGCTTTACACATATCCTTCATGGAATAAGACACACAACAAAGCCTCTCCAGCATATACACCCTCCCTTTAACTCTTACCAGTTTCTGAAATCCTTTGGTGGCCAGTATAAGGTACAGAGCATTTTTTTTCTCATATTTCATCTTATTGATATTTACCTGTATGAAAATGGAAATGATGAAGAGCTTGTAGATTTGTGTGCTGAAAAAGGGCTGGTGATTGGGAATACCTGGTTTAAAAAGAGAGATATACATAAGTATACGTATGTAAGTAGGAGAGATGGCCAGAG
>JAUTXX010541824.1:0-10620 GCA_032273605.1 Panulirus laevicauda | reverse complement strand
TGGGTTGGGCCATTCTTTCGTCTGTTTCCTTGCGCTACCTCACTAACGCGGGAGACAGCAACAAAGCAAAATAATAAAAAAAAATATAAATATGTATATAAAGAAGGGATATCATCATGAAAACTGGCTGATGCAACAGTAAACTGCAACACTGCACATCCAGACACATGCAGGATCTCAGGGAAAATAAGGTGAGGCGATGACACCAGCTCAGTGACAGCTGCTGATTGACTGAGGCCACACCTCTTGAATCAGCTTTAGTTGCTAATATCTGTGGGTTATCTACAAAGGGCGAATGAAGGATGGTGCCTTCTTACCAAAATATTACAGCAAGCTGAATTCTGACTAATATTCTCATGCTCACAGGGTAGAAGCAACGAGAGAAATACTTTGGTAAGCATAACTGACATATTCATTTTTATGATTATCTACTCACCACAAAGGAATCATTGAAGACACTGACTGAGGGTTCTTCTGCTGCAGGGAGTGGTGGGATATTGAGTCTCTGCCTTAGTGTTGCTAGTATGGAATCCACCAAAACCTGAGTTGACCCTAAGAATCGCTCCCACACCAAACGACCCTGACGTCGCATAAAAAGAATATCTCCATCTGACACTGAACGAAGAAGGAAATGAAGCTCTGTAACACGAGCTTTTGGCAAAACAAGGGCTAATTTGTGCCAATCAATAGTTTCACTTAAAGGTAGCTCAATGTGATTGCCCAGGATAACAGGAATGGCTCCATACTTGATAGCTTCATAAATGCGTGCCTGAAGGGTGATGGTGGTGATTTCAGTAGGGGATAAGGGGGCCATCACTAAAGAAAATGTTGAATCTCGAAGAATCTGGGTGCGCATGCTTTCCGTTTCACACATTTGCCATTCTTCTAAGTCTCCATACCCTCCACTTCCTTGGCAAGTGAACTGCAGTAAGAAGTGATCATCTGTGTGAGTATGTTCAAGTTGCATCAGTTCCTCAACAATTGCAATCTCTTCTCTAATTTGGGGATTGTTTGAAAGAGGATGCTCTTCCTTATCTAAAAAGTTCCTAAGCCGTGGTAGTTCCCCTTGAAATGATATTAAATACCTCCTTTTAGCAGGCACAATTGGGGGAAGGTTTTGCCACAGGTCACCACCAGGAAGACCAAGAAGAGGAGGTGTCACCAGATCAAAGCCAGGACGATACAGATGAGCATAAAAATGAGACTGAACAGTTATAGCCCGACCTGTATTGACACCCTCAAAAATATTCTTACTATAAAATGTTCTACCTAGATTGAGAAGGACATGATTGCGACCATCCCCATTCCAATATGGTAGGCTGTGGAGATTCTCTTCCAAGTTAACTTTGTCAATAGCTGCACCGATACACTCACCCATTAAAACAACAAACACACAGGCTTCATTTGGGTCTGTTGTAACTTGGGCATTGTAACCTAATGCCTGTTTCACTGTAATTTTTACAAATGCTTCTAAGTCATTAGAAGGAATTCTGTACTTATCAATATCATAATTGTAAACAGGGAAACTTGATAGGAGAGAGCATCTAGAATAATCAAAGCAATTATGCATGCGGCACTGAGAAACGCTCTGAGCATTTGGCAAAGGCAAACGAATGTTATCCTTATGAGTGGCAGTGATCCGTCTTGGAGCAACAACTTGTGGCATGTTTTTTTCAAACACTTCCCGTTGTGTAAGAAGAGCCTGAAAGAATACATTACATTATTAAGGAATACATTACAGCATCATCTTTACTGATCACTACTCTCAAATAATTATACATACCATGAACTAAAACTCTTCCTTTCATATGGTTCACTATTCCCAAATACCAATATTTATCAAGAACAAATCTGTGATTACCCATCATTTTTTAAAACAAGAACCTTGTTCTTTCATGCTTTCAGTTTCAACATCCTCCTTCAATACATATCACTAAACTGACCCATCATTCCATCCAACAATTCTTAATCAAATAATTGAAGAGCAGCTTTGGCATACAGTACCTATGATAGTTTCCACTGTTTCACCACAATGCAGCACTACACTGCAATCACTCTACTCTAATCCCAACTAATTTTGTTGAGCAGTAGCCAACATGGCACAAATAAAATCATGCCTTAAAGGTATCTATGTCAGATGCAAAAGTATAATAATGCATTAAAAAAGAGAAGGAAAACAGTTTGAACTTCACAGGTGTCTATTGTGATTACTACTTATGTGTTACATGGAGAGAGAGTGTTACACTTGTGTTGCCTTGTCTCTTAACCTTGCATATATGTACCAGGCATTTTACTCCTATGTATGTGTGAAAACACACCCTAGCCTAGGAGAGGTCCTGACTCTCTAAAGTGGAAAGGTTATAGACGGGGGATAGACAAAAGATGGAAGAGAAACCTGCAGTTTTTCTCTATGTTGAAATAAAGAGGTACCACAAATGTCAATCTTTGTGTGGCTGGTTTTCATACAGAAACTATGAGAAAGAGCCATTTCCGGGTTGCTTTGAATTCTATTTGATTATTTAGTAACTAAACATATTCTTCTTCCTGTTTTTCATCTGTTCTCAAATTGGAGCCTGCCTAGCTTAATATAAGTATCTATCATGACTGCTGTCATTTCTTTGAATATAAAGAAGTCTTCAGAGAAAAATATTGTTTCTTCCTTCATAAATTTAAGGAACTGTCTACCTGTCTATGACTTTAAAACCCTTTTCTACAACAAATGAAGATGGCTGAAGTAGAAAAAGAGTTAAAAAGTAATAATTACCTGTTCAACACTGGTTTTGAGTCTCTCAAGCTCAGTTTTCACTCTATTCTCTTCTTGCCGCAAACTCTCTATTCTTGAGGTGGCAGAAGCTATGTTTTCCTGCAGCTGCTGACGATGCTGCTCAAGGTCACGCAACTCATTCAGTACTGAAGCTGTTCAGCATGTATAAAGCAAATGTAAGTAATACATATAATACACATGAAATAATAAACAGATTCTACATATGCAGTTGACTATTAGCACCCTTCCTCTCTACTGATTTTCCAACGAAATACCCCACTAACTTCTTTTCCTTATACAGCGAGAATATTTAAGATATTGTTTAAACATGCTCATACTATGGAGTAAACTGGTGTCTTTCTTGAACTGACACCATGTCCCAATCAACAGTATATCTAATATAGTTACAAAAAATGCAGGAAAATAACCATGGGAGTCTTATACAGTAGGAATTTCATAGTTTATGGGTGGACCAGATTTGCAGTATCAAAACAAAGGAAATATTAATAGATATCTGATAAATCTGATAAGATAAAGAAACTACATGTAATCACTCGCATAAAAAGCATACACAGTATATCTTTTGTATTTAACTTAATGTTTGAATCTATACAAATTAAAAGATTGCTTCATAAATAAAAATATCTACTAGTTAAAAACACAATATTGCACCTGATTATAACTCATTTCTTTTGAAGATGAGAAAATACAATACACAATTACTGAACTAACCCTTTATGGAGAGAAGCTCTTGAACTCTGGCCTTGGCATTATCACACTTAAGGCCTGATAGGTCTGCCAAGGGGTCACTAGGGTCAAGTAGAAGGTGTCGTTCATGACCTAATAATGAATCACTCACAGCCTGTAGCAACAAGAAAATACAATAGCAAAGTAAGCAAAATCAACTGATTGAAAATAGCATCTTGTTCAGACTTCATACAGTATTGCACAGAGGAAATACGCAGAATCTGATGTTCTTCAAATGCACTGAAGGGATATAACAATCACTAAGATGTAATGTATATGAAAAGTAATGAAGTGCACTCAATCCTTACGGCAACATATCACTGTAAATATAGTGATATCTTGCTGGACAACCAATATCATATCACACTAATCACTCAATCATTTCTTAGTACCAATACATATAAGTAATTCTTATGATCCCATAATTCTTACACATCCGGTAATTTCTAACTTTATCCATCATGTACATCCATCAAATACACACATGCTTTTACATAATGATATCAAAAGTAAGAATTCAGTACAATTGCACTTATTTCCCACCATAAGAAGCAGAATACAGTTTCTCACAAAGAAAATTACTGAGCTATGTTGCTCTTTATAACATGGTACTGTATGTGGTAAAGAAAAAAGACAAATAGTATTTCAACATACCTTTGATAAATAGTAGTGGGCGCACAAAGGAACAACAACCAGTATCAAGAGAATAATTGGAACAATTCTTGATGGTCTCAGAAGCCATCCTCCGGGCATACTAACTTGGCCCACACCTCCTCCTCCGGCATTCAGCCGTCCATACGAATTACTTCGCATTTCTCCTTTCTTTCAAAAACTTCCTCATAAGTTAATGATTGAAGCATAATTTTGTTTAGCTTAAGGAATGCATTATCATTCTCTAATTCCACTTTTTTCTCATTGGCTATATAAACTCATAATACGGAATGAATTTAATGTTGCAATTATTTTCAATTCATAAATAAGCACCTTTATACAAAAATACATTGTTCACAGAACGAGACTCATCTAATTATTCTTTCAAACAAATTAAGAATGTACTTAAATTTCAGCACTAACATAATTTTTTCTTTATATGGCACATCTATTCATAAATAGAAATATGATGAGTAATTTAGTTACAGTTTCAGTCTTCCTGTTCCAGTTACAATCTGTGGAAAGAAACATTGTTAAATTAAATATGCATCATGAAACTGAAATCTATTCCACTTATATCATAATTACAATTGCAGGACTCTAAAAACCTATAGTAAATTATAATCATCATCACCATTATGCATGTGAAAACTAAAAGTACAGCATCTATGTTTCACAAATGCTCAATTTCCCCCATTAATGTTTAATATATTATCTATTTACCGATCTATATCTCTGACACCTATTCACACCTGGGACTCCCTCTAGGGAGTGGCCCTGGCAATAAAGTCAATATAACTAGTGAACTCTAGTGCTGCTTCTTCGCCTTTATAACTCACCCTTAACAAGACATTGGCAGAGAGCAACTCTAGTGCAGTGTTTGCTGAGGCTCCTACCTAATGTTTCCACTGACTACTTGTTTGATATTACATTAAAGACCTTGAATAATTCATGAGATACAAGTACTTAAAAATCTCTCTCTAAAAGTTTGTAAATAGCATGCTCATTTTCCTTACTTGTTTAAACATCATTAACAAAAATAACACACATCAATAATAATTTTGCTCTTAAGAGGAAAAAGATTATAGTTTTATTGATGAACATCACTAACATAGGTAAGGAATGAATATAATATGTATTTCCAAGATAAAACATACAGGATAAGGAATTTTTTCATGATTAAATAACTATTCAGATACATTTGGAGCACTATAATACAAAAATATGAATATCTTGAGTATGTCACTTAAAAGGAAAGATCCACAGTGATTCTTTGTGCAGTTTCATAATGACAGTAACTCATATGAAGTTTAAAATATGAATCTTATGACATTCTTTGCTACAAAACTCTTCATCTATCTAGCCGTTTTACAACATATCAAAAGCGATTATTACATCGAGACAAAAATCAAAACAAAACTAAATCTTCATTACATTTACAATACTCTGTTGCACTTTATTTCTCTTATCAAAATCACTAAAGACATTATTGGCACTTTGTACATTAATCAAAATGATAAACTACGAAAACCTCACCTAACCTATCACAATCAAATTCTTAACTTAGTTTTTATTTACTTTTGAAGCTGTGTTTTTTTATGGTTGCCATTTGCCAGCTGTAGTTGGGCATTGTTCATATTCAAGTACATGTGATTGTATTTCATCATATCATTGATCCTGTGATGCCATGCAGCAAACGCTGTTATAATTCAGTTATAATCCTGGAATTGTACTGAAATCTAAGATTACACTTGACTGTGAAAGAGAGTTGGGTGATATTTTAGTTGGTTCTGCTAATATACCTAAAAGTTAAGTATCATAAATGAAATAAACAAATATCTGCTATACGATATTATATGGTCAAATATATCCACAGGAAAGTAAACAAGGCCTAGTCATGGCTCCCAAGTGGAATCCACAACATTAACATATTTTCTAAGTAACATCAAGATAGAGATAAAATGTGGCTGTGTGTTTTCATTGGTTGTTGAAATTTTACATATACAATCCACTAACATTTATCAACCCCACATATCCCCTAATTTTCATGACCATAACTACTATCTCCATATTCAGAACAGGTACCAATCTCATTCTTTTCTCTAAACACCATAAAACTATTCTATTAGATTTCAAAGTCAATAAAGTGGCAACAGTAAAGTACATCTTTACCCCACAAACTATCCTTGGTCGAATTCTGTTCATTTAAGTCTGTTAACCCCACACTTTCCTTCATCTTCCAAGCCTAGCCCTCTTTACCACTTCTAGCTCAGATATTATGAGTACCAAAGAGATCTGAGACAATAAAACAGGTGATTATTCCTTCAAGACAGCAACTACAATTTCTAATACCCTTACATTTTTATTTTTTTGAACAGCAAACATAATAATATATAAATACATTGTTTCTCACTTCTGCACTTTAACAAGGTACCTTGAACTAAGCAGGTGTGACCCATAAAGTAATTAAAAGTGTAAACATCATGCCACATCTTGCAAAGCAATCTTGGGGAGCGTAGGTGGCGAATTTTGAGCATCAGTTGTACGACCTTAAAATGCCTCTAAATCCTGAACTACGCTTCACTCGCTAATCTAAATAAGCTGTAAATGTATACATATCGTGTGATGAGTGTGTGGCTGCGTCTGTAGTGACAAGTGAGGTATAAATCACACACCTCATCCCACAGGTACCTCGACTCTGTTTACATTTCAACCACAGGTTTGACACTCTCATCCGAATGCTAGATTCAATATATGTAAACTGGGATGTTATACCTCTAGATCACAAAATAATGGGTTCCTAAAGACGATAGAAATATCACATATTTTATTCAATATCTATTTCTAATTAATCATTCGTGTAAGAACCTCATTTATTGAGAAGAATGGGGAGTGTGAGGAAGATGTGTGGAGGTGCGGTCGAGGATAGAGACAGGTGGGCGGCGAGCCTGAGCCAGTGCTCAACAGATGGCACCACGAGTCGCAGGTCGTCTGCTGTTGAGACGTACATCCTATTTTTGACACCCAACTCTACATTAATGTGAGTATATCCCACATTTCGGCCTAATGCTTAACCCGTACACGTTCTCTTGGATCTCAGCACCACGAAGGAATATTTGAAGGGTCCCATAGACTGAGAGGTGAGGGTGTCCGGGGATGTGTTATGGTAATACCCCCAGCGTATCCCCCTCTGTCCCTCCCACCGTCTCCCCTCTTGCTGGCCACAACCCAGCTCTGGGACCTCACTTGGTCGTGTCAGGTGACATCACAGGTCAGGGGACGACACACAAGACACACCACTGGTTGCTCCTCCACAGCCACTTCTCCCATGTCCCTGTGAGGTGCTAATATTAGTGTTTTGGTTGGGTCTTTTTATAGTGGCTGCTGGTTTGAGATATTTTTTTTTTTTAGGTTTTCACTTGTTTACATGTTTCTGTACTCGTAATTTGTGTTTAGACTTGAGTTTACTGTTTGTTTACATTGCTAAACGTTGCTGGAAAAGCTCATGATATATGATAATGAAAATAAGTTCTGTAGCATTTGCAGACGAAATTGTCGTAGAAAAAGGGAAGTACATGTTTTTGCTTTTTTAATTCAGGGGATTGAAATTGATTTTAAATTCTTCGTATGATATCAAGGTTTGATAGTCATAGAGTGAAATATGATGCAACTGCCATGAGAGTTTCTCCTGTTCTTTGATAAAAGTTTAGATCTACATAGATATTAGCTTTGGATTTAGAGTGATTTTGCTCCTCAGTGCTGGTTTAGTGTTAAAAGAATACATTAACAGTTGTGGGGCTTGATTTAGAGCATTACATTTTATTGAATGATATCAGATAAGGTGATAGTACTGAGGGTTATGTTTATCAGTGTACATCTGAAAAGTTGAAACGGCTTATTTTGTCTTGGTAATACTTAGAATAATAAGGTTTATTTTTTCCAGTTAACCCTAAGGGTAATGGAACTCATTTTGTTTAGTTAACACTGGTAATCAGTTGCTCAATTTGCCCACATAGCAAGCACATATTTGGGATATATCTTTAAATTAGAGATTATTTTCAACGTGGAAACATGTTGCGGCAGTATATGAATCTGAAGACCCTAGATATTTTTATAGCATATTTGCATCACCTTGCCTCAATCTGATGTTGCAGGATTCAGATAGAAATTAGTAGACCATATAATTAGTGATATAACTTTAGAGCAGACACTTAGATTGCACTAAGGGTATAGAATTTTTATTATGCTCTCTCTCTCTTTATTTCATACTTGATTACTGTTTCCTGCTTTATGAGGTAGCATTAGGAACAGACAAAGAAAGGCTGCATTTGCTCACATCCATTCTCGAGCTGTTATGTGTATTGCACTGAAACCACAGCTCCCTCTCCACAACCAGGCCTCACAGACCTTACCATGGTTTACCCTCATCACTTCACATCCCCTGGTTCAGTCCATTGACAGTACATTCATCCCTGTATACCACATTGTTCCATTTCACTCTATCCCATTCACGTCTTTCACCCTCTTCCGTTTTCAGACCCTGATTTATTGTCCATAATCTTATGTTTGGTTCTTGAATTGTCTAGTGAGAGTTATCATTTGCATGTTTATTCCATGTACTGAGCATGCAAATATACACCATTTTTCTGTACTCAGTATCTCACTGCATGGCAGGTAGTCTGTACAGAATTCTGTAAAAATCTTTATTCATCTGCTGTGGGAAGCATATAACTGGAACTTTTCAAATGATGTTTTATAACTTCGAGACTTTCTTTTTTTTATTTCTTTTATACTGTTGCACTCTTTTTAATTAGAAGGATCCATTAGGGTATTATGTGTTTGAACATGTGCATCTCCATCTCCTGTCTTCTTGAAAAAATTAATGAAATTATTTACTTTAGATGGGACAATAGAGAAATGACGCATTTTGTGATACATCTGTTAACTATCTGGGAAAATTACTAGAGTTTCCCAAAAGTATTTGGTGATATGTATCAAGAATATCCATATAGGGTAAGGCTCTTTACAAAATTTGCTCAGAAACATTAAACTAATTGGCATGGCATGGAAGCCACACCCAAGCCACATTCCATGACTCATGTTCTGCCCCAGAATATAGAGCATATGCTATCCATATAGGGTAAGGCTCTTTACAAAATTTTACTCTGAAACATTAAACTAATTGGCATGGAAGCCACACCCAAGCCACATTCCATGACTCATTTTCTGCTCCAAAATGTTGAGCATATTCAGTGTATGTAGCCTGGCAGACCTGCAGTGTGTTTGGTTTATTAACACTCAGAGTTTTTTATCCTGTTGGCTCTCTTTTGGCTATTAATGAAGCATTATTTAAATGAAATGAGATGCTTTCTGACTTTGATGATGCTTATGAGTGTACAGTAATTTTTATTGATTTTTTTTCTATTATTATTTACTAAAAGAACTGATTGATCTAAGATGTGTTGACTGTAATTGTTCCCTTAATGTATGTCCTTAAATGTATTTATATCTTGGATGTTAACAATAGATGCTAGTATTCAGAAGTAAACAAATGATAAAGATTATGTGTATTGAGATTTTCCCAGAAATTACTTTTCACTTATTTTCTAAGACTGATCATTTTTCAAGTTCTATGATTTCTCCCTGAGAATCAGTTTATGTCACCTTTATTGTTCCCTTTGGTATTGTGTAACTAAAGATATTTTAAAGATTTATTTAGGAGTTATTATTACACAAACCTTTTGTGATTTCTCTTGACTGCTCCATGTGCCTTGGTTCAGGCCATCAGCAGCATGCTGTCCCTTGTATAACACATTGCTGCAGTTCACTCTATCCTTTGCACACCTCACGTCACCCTGCATGTTCAGCGCCAAATACTTAGAACATCTTTCAGTACATCCTTCCACCTCTTTGTTTTCCCTCATTAACTTGCTCCTTTAAATTCCAACAGTTCTTCATCATCCTCTCCTCACTTACCCTCTCCATGTGTCCATACCATTTCAGCACATCATTTTCACCTTTCTCATATTTCCTCTTCTTATTACCGTACCCCTCTGTTACCTGTCATATCTTATTTGATTAACTCTTATCACATATTGTCTTCTCTTATCACATATTGTCCTCAAACATTTAATTTCCAACACAATCACCCAATCTTGTACACATTTGTCCAAGTCCCATGCACTGAGGGGACTACTATACCATGTCCAAGGCCTGTGCCTCAGATCCATACTGCACTTAGGGGACTACTATACCATCAAACATACCCAGCTTTGCTCTTAAAGGCATTGATGGCTCTTTCCGCACATTCCTCAATGTGCCCAGGACTGAAGGGGCTTGTAGGAAAGGAGGGTAATGTATATATATTTATATATATATATATTCTTTTCTTTCATACTATTCGCCATTTCCCGCGATAGCGAGGTAGCGTTAAGAACAGAGGACTGGGCCTTTGAGGG
>JAUTXX010541813.1:0-10621 GCA_032273605.1 Panulirus laevicauda | reverse complement strand
GTTCCAAAGCTTCAAGGTGTAGGGAAAGAAACATTTATCAAAATGGTCCACCCTTGGGTTGCCAAAGGCCACATGGTAATAATGCGATGCATCAGCCAGCCAAGTATTGCGTGGTTTAGCTATTGGTGGGGGTATGCCCGTAACCAGCTCTCTGGAGCAAAAAGCAAAGAATACCTATAAAAGGTGAAAAATGAACCAAAATTGCACCATAGGGCAAGTTAGTCAAGTATTAGGGTTAGCCTAGGACAGTTGATAAGTTGAACCATTTTCATGTCAACTCTGTTGAGTAAAGTTGCAGAGCTAGAACCACCCCAGGCCTTAATGGTCTCAGAACATGAATGGTTGTACTAGGAACTGGAAGAAGAGGTTGTCTTAGAGGAATAGGGGATAGATGCTTCCATTCCACAATAATAACATTTTCTATGCTTTTAGCAGTGATAGAAGCTTCACCACATAAAGAAACAGTAATTTACTCAAGGAAAGTCAGAAAAGAATTTTTGTAAGTTACTCCAGTCAGCTTTGTTGAAGTGCCTATATTTATGTTTAGAAGGGGCTGTTGGAGGAGGAGGTGCTATTTAGATAGATACATTTATGAGAGTGTGGTCAGATGAGACAATTGGGGGCGAGATTTTGTAGTTATAGTGTGAAGGATTGGAGGTTTAAAATAGATCCAGAATATTAGGAGAGTGGTCACAGCAGTCTGGAATATGGTTGGGTTGGGTGATAATTTGCTATAGGTCATTGAGAGTGGAAGACGTGAAGGCTTCAGTCCCCCCCCATCATCCTTATGGGAAGAATTCAACCATTCCCTATGGGGAATGCCTCGTAGGTAGAGGATCTCTACTTGTGGTTGAGAAGATTTCATGGCCTTATGACAGGAGTTTAAACAGTTGAAGAAAGATATAAAAGTTGTAGAATTAGGAAGGCAGTAGGTAAAACAAAGGAAGAGCTTGGTAGTATATATTGCTATGCAACAGATAGTCTTTAATTGAACTTATGGATCATTAGGTTGTAGACATGCTGTCAGCTTTATAAGAGATCAAATGAGTTGACTCACACTCAGTATCATGTAGTGAAGTTTTAAAGATAATGGTATTAGGTACTGTTCATGAAATGCTTCAGGTCTATTCACCATGTTATGAAATTCATTGTCTTTAGTATGCGCATGTATCAAATTATCACCCTGTTTTATGAAAATGAAGCTTTCTTAACTAAAATCAGTTATGATGCAGAACGCAACTACATGCCTGGACTACGAGGTGGCTACAAAGCACATTGGGGTGTTATTTGTGGCTGTCTAGTACAGTGTCAGTTCCTCAATGTACATATGGGAGGGGCATCCAAGCCAGACTCTCGTATTGACTATCTGTATCATCTCCGTCCAAGAAGTAGAGTGGGAATTTCGAGTTCAGTCAAAAGTAGAGATGGCAGCATGACACCTAGCAGCACACCCACTGCTCCTGGATCACCATGGATGGGAAACAGAACTTTAGAAACACCAGATCAAGCAGTTTTCTCTCCAGTTTTTGGTAGTTCAAAGATCACAGAAATATCTCGTAAAGAAGGTTCGACAAGCAGATGTTCTGAGATAGATACATGGAATCTAAGCAGCAGCCGAGTAAATACCCCCATGTTACCAGAGTTTTTGCAGGATGAAATTAAACTTGTAGCTCTTATAAGGCAAGGTAAGAGTCGGAAACTAATTGCAGCTCCCTTAGAAAAGTTATGTGAGAGTAATGACCAGCTTGCAGCATACCCACCACCTACCACACCACTTGAGATGGAGTATATTATTGGTTCAGTACAAGATGGGCTTGCTGGTCAAGTAGTTGTATTGCACAAAACTAAACCAGCACTTTCTGATCTAGTAGGAATACTTCAGGAGAAAAAACCATGCTAACATATACCATGATAAGTTAAGGCCAACATTTTTCATCGGTCATCCTTTCTATTGATAAGCATTCTTTGGTATTGTAATAGGAAACTAATCATAAAAGAATATTTAGTGTTATTATTGTTTTTTAAACAATTTCATTGGGACATGTTCAGAAATGTGAAATAGTTTTGTATAAAGATTTAGGTGGAGAAACAACTGGAAATTGTTAATTTCTAACAACTAATTGATGTTCTGTAGGGACACATTTCTAAAATGTAAAGAAATTTTAACTCTTGTTAGTAGTAGTTTATACATTTGTCTCTCATCTGTACCCTGATCTTCAGATACCATTCATATTCCTATATTTATGCTCAGTGTGCTGTAGAAAGTGTTTACTTTTTGAAATGTAAATCTTGTTTTGCTTCCGTGAATTTAGCCTTTGCTAGTTTAACATATTTGGTTTTAGTTTAACTTACATTTGGTTTTAGCTTTGATATGTAAGAACTTTTTTAGGGCATTGCCTCTGTTTTTAGCAGGCTAATTGATTTATGTGAAATTGGGTTACCAGAGATATCAGATGGAAGTGATAAGATTACCATACAAACATGTTTTGGCATTGGTGATTGTATTATAGTGTTTGGATATTGAAAAGTTATTGGTAATATTAAAGTTGATAGTTTGAAATCCTTTATATTCTTTATAATTCATAATGTAGTTGTTAGATATGAAAGTCTTGCTAATTTTTCTTTTGAAAAATGGAGTCTACATCATGATAATTAAGGATTTCATGTACCATTCTTTGTATCAAATAGGCTGCTTCCCACATTTGGAACACATTGGTTTGTGCAGAATCTTTTCCTTCAAGTACTTCAATAAGTGTTGAGTATGCATCTTGGTGGTTTTGATTTTCCAGGAGCCAACTCAGTGCTTTCATTATTAGCCAGAGAAACTGCATGTTTCCTCAATTTTCATACAAAAAAGATGCTTTCTGCTTGTATCCTGAAAGAGAAAGGAAAACTCTAGGAACCCCATTCAAAAGTGAGATAAGACTGTTTAGTATGATAAACAAACAAGAGTACAAGAACTTAAGAAAACTTGAACTATCAATGATTTGCAACATTACTAAGTGGCAACACATAGATTACGGTCACAGAATGATGTCGGTAGGACAGAAAAGGTTGTAAGAGGAAAATATTTTATTTTGATAACCAGGTGTTCCTTCCTTATTAATTTCCGGGTGAAGAAGGTCATTTGATCTAACTAACTGATGACGTATCACTAAAATTAGTTCCATCAAGAAAGTCAGTTCATACATTACTGAATATAACATTTGAAAAATTATTTGGTATTAGTTTGCAGAATTTTTGAACTGCTTTTCAATTCACATGGACTCTAGATCAGTATTAGTGCACAAATCCCATACAGCAAGTCCCCATTTATTTGGATTCTAGGCAGCAAATTCACCTGTAACTTGGTGATGGGACTGCAGATAATTTTCATTGTTTTTCCAAAATTTTGAGTATGTATTGGCAAAGTCTCAGCCCTGATCCTGACTTTTAAGTATAGACCAGACACTTTCAGGATATGCCCAGAGTCCATACATGCTCTTTTTCTTTGTGCCAACACCTTTACTGTAAATGTTTCTTGTTATGACTATTGATTAGCAGGCTGGTTGAATCATTTCATTCCCTTCGTCCTCTCTGTGATAGGTCAGCATCTTCCATGTTTCATTGTGAATTGCGTTGGGATGAATCACAAGTATGAAGTATTTGAGGATTTTCTGTTTTACAACCACAATGAAAACAAATTTTCTTATGCCAAAATCAACCAGTAAAAACTGAAAACATTGGAGCACCTCAGTTGTCATGAAATTACAGATCTTAGAAAAAGATTAGGAAAGAGTGTGTGCAGCAATGGAAATGACAAAGTGTCCTTAGGAAATAAAGAACTTATAACACTGGTATTGCTAGGCCAAACATTTAGGACTTATCATATAACTGACACCATTAAGAAAGAGATGGTGCATATTGAGTGATATGAAGTGGTACAGTCAAATATAAGGAGCTTGCAAAGTTGTTCATGATTGATGTAAACAACACAATGTTGTAGGCGTAGCTGACTCAAACGTCAAGTCTCCCTGTTTTCATATTCTAAAGAGATAACAAAAGTAATTAAGGCAATGGGAATCCCAAGAAGAGATGTGAAAGCACTCCTGCTTGATATGATGATACGCCAGCCCATCCTGCAGAAGAAATTTTTCTGTAGCTTTGATGACAGGATTTGGTGTAATCTTTTAACAATTTTCCCCTCACCAGCATTTCATCTCACATTCAACCCATATGATATGGCATAATCTGTGTAGAAGGCATTACTACAGAAGAGCATTGGTTGACTTTCTTGGTGTGGAAATGGCTACAGGTGGATGGAAAGATATAAAAGCAGCAAAGTCCAAGAAAAACTTTAAGAATTACAGAGTAAGGAAATGATTCATGACATCTCTCAAGCCAGTGCCCTCTTAGACTAAACAGTGTTTCATTAGAGAAAAAAAGTGCCATCACCATAGGGTGAATAAAGTGGTGTTGAAAATAATTATATTTTATTTGAACAAAAAAGATTGTGCATCAAGAAACTATAATTACAACATTTTTAAATGGGTGAATAAATTTGATTCATTTTGAAACCAGGTTGAAGTAAAGGGCAACTGAGCTGTCAGATGAATATTGCACTGATGTCAGTGAATAGAAAGCTGATGTATATATGTTTTAGAAGCAATTATTGTTTCTTTACTGTGTGTATATTTGTAAATCAAAGACACTTGAAATTCTTGAATGCCTCATTGCTTTTCTCCTACTTGACTCTCAAAAATGCCCACTGGGTTATGTTACCACCCAGGTAGGGAACCAATGGTCTAAGTGATATAATTCAAGAGGAAACCAATATTTGGTTGGAAGGATGCTGAGCAGTAGTTGGAAGAATTTTTAGGTCGATTAGAACAAGTGAAGGAAGAGAAGAGGAGGAGGGTGCCAAAATTAAGTTTAGTCAGTAGAGGACTACAGAAATCTGCTAGAGTTACTGGAGGAACTGAAGTCACTGTTGGCCATGTCCAGGATAGGCTCTTCGAGGACAAAGATAACCCAAGATATCCTCAAGAAACTGATAAGGAAACTCTGATATTCTCAGGATGCATGACATTGCCCATTGGAAAGCTATAATAGTCTGAGACCGAGCTTCTGGGTCAAAGTATTGTCAAGGTCTCATCTGAAACTAATACATTGAGAGCGAGACATACATTTACATGCAGAATGATGCCAAACTTCCTGCCAACATTTAAAGGGGCTTTAGATTTGTCCACTGGACACACTGAGTCTGTGACTTCAGCTTAGTATTACAACAGAAATATGTAAAATAAATGAAAATTATCAGTGTTGCAGCCAGGGATGGACTGAGCAGTCAGGCAATCAGGCATGGACTGAGGGCCAGGGTCTTAGAGGGGACCCACACCTTGGTCAATATGTGTAAAATGGTATTGGTGCCTCCTGATCAAAATTTTTGATGTTGTCATTGTTAGCAAATGAGTGTATTAAGTCATGGTATCAATGGACACTGCTGGTCCTCTGCTGTGAGATTGCCATTACCTGCCTAAAGTAGGCAGCAAACAGTCTGTAGTCTGCATGTTAGCTACATTCATACATGGCAGCCTTTGTTGTAATAGCCCCAGTCACATGATCAAAGAATTCAGTGGCTGTCAACTAGAAGTGCTGCTCGTTATGTGGCATGGTATTATAAATGCTTCTTGGCATAACATCAGTGCCAGTTATGAAAGGAATGTTAAAACTCATCCCTTTGGAACCAAAGTGGTTATATAAATTACAACATACTGTACTTAGACCTTATTATATACTCTTTTTGTAAAATTGTCCAGAGATATTACTGTTAATTGTGTTCCGTGCCAGCCAGCACCAAAACACTCAGTTCCTTAACTATTTTCAGCTAAAACTCCCGTGGTCAAAGGACTATAGAAATAATTGAAGTTTTAAAACACATGGAATTAGAGTGTTTAGTTTTGTCTTTGATTTTCACAACTAAACATTCTACTACAAAAGATTTATTGATGCCTTTTCTAATTTTGTATATATTTGCAGGCTGCTGTAAGATTCTTGAGAACTTATCTCACCTTCTACGATATTGTAGTTTTGAAATGTTCAAGAAACACTTTTTTCTTTCATTATGTTTTATTTATCATATTTGATTAGGATACCTTCCACAAAAACTTAACGTAAATGAAAACGATATAGAAAAAGAAAAAGATCCATGGCCTTACATATTTCAAAAGTAAAATTATGTTTATGGTCACAGAGTATTAACATTAAAAACTCAGTGTTATATACATTTGAACATTTCAGCACTATACTATTTTCCTAATTCCAGTTTTCAGAAAGATAATAAATGTCTGCAAAAGGTTACAGTGGTGTTGGAAAATGCCACAAGTTTGATTTGTGATTGGGTGCTATGGAACCATTGTTTGTGTGAAGGTGTTGTGAATAGGGGCTTTGGTTTCACAAAGTGAAACAACTAGGTTTGCAAAGTGAAAATGTAAAGAAATGTTATTTTTACACAGTTCATCTTTCACTTGTACACACAACATGGTTTGAGGATGTGTATGAGAAGTACATATATACCTGATCTGCCTCGAGTAAATAGGAACAAAATTAATCAGACGGTTATTATTTTTTATGGGAAGAAAAGTAATACTTTCTATATTTAGCTATGGTTTTTGATGTGATTTTGTTACAGAAGTGTTGCAACATAATCACCTAAGAACAATACTGTACTTCAGTCTTCCAATACCATATGTACTCTTCATCATATCCTCTTATGTAGAAGAGTTGAGAATATTTATCAGAACCTAGTACTGATTTGAGTGACTAGGATTAGAATGATAATGGTCACATCATGTTCTGTATTTCATAAGCTAGGATTTCCCAACTATTTTCTGAAAGGGTTTCTAACAGAGAATAGCAGAAGCCTTTATGATTATCAATATTTACCTCCTGGTTTGATTTAATGATTAAGCACTTTCACCCATAAAGATTACCTTTTATGCCTGAATATAAGTGAACTTGAAGGTGCTGGAGTAAGTTTGTTTGTTTTTAAGGATTATGAAAATCATATAACAGTTTCTGATTAACTGTGCTTGATAAAAACATGGAAATTGCCCGGAAGTGCAGTGACACAAGCTGCATAAACAGTTTGTCTTACTTGCATGGTCAGTTATATGGTTTGTCACGACTTATGCATGCTAATTACTATTAGTATTTGATGAGATACTTTTTTTTATCTAAGGATGCTCCCAGTCAAATGAGCATGTTTACCCAGATGACCTGAAGACATGTAGGGATTAAGTCTTGCCGAGAATCCCCGGGTTCAAGTTTCGGATATCTCAATGTTATGAAAGGAGTTGGTCATTATCAAATATCCCCCCCCCCCCTTCTTTAAAGGAACAATTGTGCAATATCTTTTAATTATGTGAAACCTACAGAAAAGTGAATAAAACAGGCAGAATTTTTTTCTTTATCTCTCCAATGCTTGGCATTCCAAATCAGTGACTTTGGCAACATGATAGTGTTGCTTTTTGCTTAGTGTTATGAAATTTGCCTAAGGGAACTAAATGATCTGAGGCATCTCAAGAAGGCTGTGAAATGAAATGAAATCTATTTTTGTAGATTCTGGAAAGAAGCTCCAGAAGCATTCTCAAAGATTGGGAGTGTGTTAAAGAAGAAAAGTGAGGGATGTGAGCAAAAGGAAGGTAATGAGATATAGCAGGAAAACAAGACATGATTATTTGAATTTAAGGTTAGCTAGGGTGCACCTGGAGGAAGGGATGGGCTGTAAGTAACTGAGAATGAAAGTAGCAGGGGATAGAACCATGAGTAAGAGGGTAGGATTGAGGGTTAAAGTCCTGAGTGCAGTCGGGAGAACATGGAGCGAGAGGTCAATCTCTGAACTGTGAGGAGAGAAATGCATATGACTGTAGTTATAGTAGTCCTGACATTGTTGTAAGGATATGTGTCTTGGAAGAAAGGAAAAAGTTAAATGTTTTGGAAATTAAATTCCTGAAGATGATATTTTGTGTGAGAAGGTTGATCATTTGAAGAGTGAAAGAGTCGGAGAGGGGTGTTGTGATGAGCCCAATCTTACTGAAAGGGCTGACCGAGATGTGCTGAAATATTTAGAATGTATGGAGAGTGGAGGTAGCAAAGCAAAGGGGTAAACTAAGCTAGAGATGGAAGGATGGAGTGAAAGTATATTTAGGGCATCAGGGTTAGAAGATTCAGATAGGTAATAGGCTTGCATTGAATAGAATGAATTGGATCTATGTTGTATATTGGGGATGATATGCTGTTAGTGGGCTGAACTAAGACATGAAGTAGTCAAAGTAAACAGTGCAGTAGTCAGTGGGGCTTGGCTGTGGATGTTAGGCTCTGCTTTAGCTAAAGTACATTATTCATGACAGGTAGAGAAAGGATGTGTGCATATGAGCTTGTTCATTTTTTCTTGGTGTTTCCTTCCTGGGCTGGGAGTGGCAGTTCAGAGTAGAAAAAAAAGTCCCGTTGTTTTCAGTACCAAGAGATTATTATCCAAAATAAAATGTATCCATTATTCTGGAAGTTTGTGAAACCTGTAAAAAACTAGCCATGATAGCCAGCCCCTCCACAGTCCCCTGCATGCACACACACACACACACACACACACACACACACACACACACACACACACACACACACACACTTTCCAACACCTGGCAATCCAGTTAACTTTTTTAACACGACAGTGGTGCTGTTTATAGTGTCAGGGAAAATGTGTTGAAAGTGCTAAATATTATTTGAATAAGTTTGCCCTATGATGCAACACTGTACAGGTCTTACATTCCAAATGAGGCCCAGTAAAGCATTTTTCTGGATTGAATTTGGGTAAGAATCATGCAAGAAAAACCAAAATTGTTTCAAAAGTTTCATACAAGGTATATGTAGTTTTGGTCAGTAGTTTTTTCTGTTAAAACTTTGTTTTCCTATATAGCAATGCCATTCCAAATTTGCCATTTTTGAGTGTGGGTACAGTAGTTATAAGAATATAAGGAAATTATTCCCCAAATGCTCATTAACAATTGTTTTTAGAGGTTTGGTCATAACATTATAAGATTTTGAGGACAACATAGAATGAGTGGTATGGATATATTTTTTAAAGTGCAAATTGGGCAAAATCTTTATGAAGACTATTCACATTTCTTAAAAGGTTTGGTGTAAAACTTAAGATGGTCATCTTTATGAAAAGAGGAGCATTAGAACTAAGATATAACAGTTCCTGTTAAATAATTGTTTATATATGATACTGCAGAGGATTACTATATGGTGTCCCAAAAAAATGTACTCACTTTTGACACCCTATAACTCACTGAATTTTTTTCTGTTTTCAGATCCAAAAAAAAAGAAAACAAATTCAGTGAGTTATAGGGTGTCAAAAAGTGAGTACTTTTTTTGGGACACCCTGTATGTACAGACAAAATAGAAAATATCAATGCAAGATGGAGATTTGTGTTTTTACATCCCCTTTTCTATGTTCAAGTATATTATGCATATGAAACACTTACATTTCACAACCATCCAAGTTTTTTTTAGCTACAAGCTGGCTGTATACGGTTTTTCATGTTATACAAAAACATTGTATATAAGAAAGCTGCTTGATATGAATCTGTTAGATATTGTACAATAAGCTAAATATACCAGCACACAAGCACCTTTATTTTGAAGCCACACAGGACAGCTAATAAATGGAGTTATTTGTATCGGGTGACATACATTAATATCTTTACAAATTGCATTTGCAAAATATTTTCTTAAGGTCAATAACCAGTTTTAAAAGTTTCTTTCAAAGTCAATTTTCGCTTTTTAACCCCATTTATATTGGGCTTCAGTGAATTAGAACATATTTCAGTGATGTTATTAATGAAATTCTTATGTATACTTCAATATTTCATGTCTGTTGTCAATAGGGAATTATTGTTGCCTTATCTCATGTTGAAGATGTTACAGTTTATCAACATATATAATACCAGGAGTGTTTGATAATAAACATGATTATACTTTTTGTATCGGTAATCCTGTACCTGTAACCAAGTCCAAACTTAAACTGCAGTAAGATTTTTTCATTACCTATCATTATGAGTTGAGTCAGAAAAGTAGTTTGATATTTGATTTATAGTTTTGAAAAGTGGAGGCTGTTTGGTGTTAAGTTGTCAGATGAAGAACCTATCCAAACATATCATACAATGTAGGCATAAACAATTATTTGAACCCTTTAACCTCTTGGTAGACTTTTCTGTCCACTTTTGTATGACTCCTTTTATTTTTTAAGTTGTGTAAATGCATTCATATTTTCATAGTAGGAGAGATAGACAAGTTAAAAGTAAGGATAGCCATGTAAAGTCCACAGATATATTGTTCCATCATTATTGTAGATAACATTTAAGTGTTGTCACCAAGCTATTTGATCATGATTGTTTTTTCTACCTTGTCATACTGTCATACTATTCGCCATTTCCCGCATTAGTGAGTTAGCGTCAAGAACTGACCATGATATGTCTTGTGAAGTAATTTAGCACCCATAGACCCACCCTCCCATACCCCAATGTAGAACTTATCCTTGGAACTGTGGCAGGGAATGTCAGTTTTTAGATATGTGGGTGAA
>JAUTXX010541802.1:0-10621 GCA_032273605.1 Panulirus laevicauda | reverse complement strand
AATGTAGCTATGACACTATTTGGTAATTATTTTTTTTCTTGCATCTCCCCTGATGTGATCATTACACGAAAGTGCACTTAGAACTTATTGTGTTTCATTTCCCCATGGACAAATAGGACTATGCTTGATCACGTGCTCAGTTGTGATCTTTTTCAATATATATATTTATGTATGATAGCAGTCTTTTCAGTGAATTTTGTATATTGCATAATTCTGTTTTAGAATAGAACAGTATTTCAAGGAAAATAAGACCAGTTTTGCATCTGCTTTAATGCAGAAATATTTACATCATGTAAAAAACATCTGGATCTTTCATGGAAACAGAAGGATATATACCTGACAGAATTATAATGAGGCCAAAGGAAAGTTTAAAGAAAAGTGATATGATATTCCTAGGTTGGAAACCAAAAATGGCTATTACCAAACCGTAATTGGTTTCAAAATACCGACACATAATAGCTTAATGTCTCAATTATTTTCATTTGAGGAAGACCAGTTCTCAAACTCATATGTATAATGTAGGATAATAATCTAGTGTCACAATTGTATCATGTGGTATGTTTTATCAAAACTTGCTTTGTACATGGAGTCAATAAGATGTGCAGATTTTTCATACTGGGTACAATAATATGGCCATTATGGATATTTACAGCTTCAGTATTATTTCTAAAGGTAGACTTTGTTATATAACACAATAATGCTAGACTAAGTATTCACAAACTAAAGAGTCATGTAGTGAGTTCCAGTGAAGAGTTCGACGTAGTTGGGTCTCCTCGGGTGTGGCTGACTACATGGGCTCGTTAGGAGCTCTCCTCCTGTAGCTGTGATGGGTTCCTTTCGATGGTACTCAACAAGGTCACCTGTAAAGTGTTTGAAAGCCCACCTTAATGAATTATCATAAGAACAAGTTGCAATAATGATTTTTTTTTTTATATTAATATGACGAACATTTTGCCCAGCGATGCGTAAATATGCGACCCATCATTAGAAAACTTGTTCCCCAAAATGGGCTATATCTTGTACATTTTCAATTTCTACATCTGAGTTGTCACACTCACTCTTGTATCAGATCAGAAGAGCATTCTTCAAAATGTGAGAAAGGATAAATAGATACCTCTTTAACCTTTCAACAAATGAATATCATTTTCTTTCAAATACTACTAAGATCAGTGAAAAGCTTTTATAGCTGGATGCTGCAAAAAGACTGATGATTGGGAATACTTATTTTAAAAAATGAGAACATATGTAAGTAAGTAAGTATATGGAAGTGAGCGGGAATGCTGTAAAATGGTTATCACTGGATTATGTATTAAATGATAGGCATGAAAAGGATATGAATAAGCTGCGAGGACAGCTGGTAGGGTGTATGATAGAAAAAAAAAGGGTTTTAATTTGACAAGAAAATGTAATTCCACCCAGCAGTTTTTTATGCTATCACTGACTCCCTGGTGCTGCACATTAGCCTTCTGGTGTCCCCCCATTACTGCTGTCATTTATACAGTTTATTTCTGGTGTTTTTCTCAGAGTAAACCTGAATTTATAGAATATTTGTCTAAACAACTTTTAGAGATACTTATAGGCTCAGCACTCACTTCATCTGACAGTAACTCATTCCAGTGCTCAGCATGCCTATAGAAAAAGCTTTTTCTCACATCTGCACATCTTTCAGCTTTGACTTTTATTCCATTTGCCCTGGTAACTGTAGTTTCTTGTATTTCGAAAAGATGCATGATTTATTTTATTGAACTTGTTCGGTATTTTGAAAACTGATTAAGTCACCATGAATTGTACATTTTTAAAGGGAGAAGAAATCCAATTATTGTAGCCTCTCTTCATATGCCAGATTTCTAAGGGATGGGATAAATTTTGTCATGTGTCTTTGTACTTACTCCAATTTTGCCTCATCTTTTTTATAGTTTGGGGAAATCGTGTTGGTTGTCTGATATAATTTGGTTTTGTACGAACGGACAGTTTTATTTTATAATATTTTTTCCATCATTTTACCTAGCACTGATGTAAGGCTAATTGGGTAGTAGTTCAAGGCACACTTTGTCTCCTTTTTTATATGTATAGGAGTAACATTTGCCAGTTTCCAATTAGTTGACACCTGAGACTCCGATAGAGATTTGTTGAATATTTTTGTTATGGGGTTGATATGCTGTCTCCTGACCTCCTTTAAAAATCTTGGAGCCAAGTTATCTACACCTTTGGATTTTTAGGATTTAATTGGTCCAGGTATTTAAGTACTTAAGAGCTCTTTATTTCTTTAACCTTCAACTTTTCTACATCAGATCCTTGAAAAATTTTCATTGGTTGCAGTATTCAAGGTGTTTCTTCATTTGTGAATATGGAGTTAAAAGAATAGTATAGTAGGGTAGCTATTTCCTCAACACACTGTCTGAATGTAGGCCTTCACCCTAGCCTCATGTATCACGATTACGGTGTTACTACTGTACTCCTGTCATCAATAACAATTAAGTACTTTTGATAAAATACCATTTTGCACTTCTTACTAGGAATGGTCATGAGGGGCTTTCAGTGTATTTGATTCAACCTTGTCAAGAATTACTTTAAATAGAGAAAAACTAGAACTAATTTTACCATAAACAACCAATTTACTGCCATTCAACTTACTGAGTGTTTCGTGTGATGCCTGGTGTGAACCAAAGAATGTATATTTTCCCGCTGTGACATCAATTAGGTAGTGTCTACAGCGGTCAGCAGCCTTATAGGATATGGCATACCCCCAGATGCGCTCACTCACTCGTACGAGGAAGCTTCCTATAACCACTCCAGCTAGTACTTCTTCTGCCTCTGTTCTGCTGATAATACCTGTTAGGGGAAGTTAAAGATTTAAGACAATGTAATGGAATTTGCTTTAGGTCACATAAACTGAAAGCTCTCCTTGTCCAGTAACATATACAATGGAAACTAGATACACAAGACAATATAAGACACTCGAACATCTCCCATTATAATGTAAACAACTGTAATATCCAGTGGTATGTTCAGTATGTCAATTTTATTATTATTATCCCTGGGCCAATTTATATGAAAGAGTCCGTGAGTTAACCAGGACGTTTTCTAAAGGCTGCTCTAATTTCAGCAGCATGGATATGTACACTCTTGTGGAGTGAGAATTCCATAAAGCTCAACCCCCAGTACTGTGAAGGATTTAATCCGAAAAACAAAATGTCCACTTCTGTGATATTTAAGAATTGACAAAGAAAAATTACATACACTGGTGAGCAAGCACCATGCAGTAACAAAAAGCTTCACGTAATCTTCCTGTGAATATTTCTCACATGAAATTATGGAAGAGATGTGTAGAGCCCTCCTGAGGCAAGTGAACTTAGGAAGGGAGGCATAGAACCCTCATGAAGCAGATGAACCTGGGAGGAGAGGCGTAGAGCCCTCGTGAATCAGGTGAACTTAAATTCTCTCAAATCATAATTATATGCTTCAAGATCTTCAGTGTAAGGTCCGTCTCTCAGAAATTTCATATAAGGTAAAAAATGCATTTTTTTATCAAGCTCAGTCTTCTCAAAAAGACCTGTCCTGGGCAACCTCATCTCACCATGGAGAAAACTCAAGATTTCATAAAGCGAGTCATACCATGGAACCAGGGAGCGATGTGTATGCGGGAAGGGTCCAGACCAGCTCCTCGAGGAAGTTCCTCCTCACGGAACCATGCCACAATAGATGCACGGGAGGGAGGTTTAGGTGGCCGTAACCTCTGTCGTACACACCCGCTGACATGCCCATTCTTGCTTACAGTGGTGGTGGTGCTGCTACCACTGCTGATTTTACTTTGGTTGTTGTTACTGATACTGTTGGAGAGGGAATAATTTGAAATCAGTCTACATATATCTTACATGGGTAGATCAAGTGCATACAGCCTTTATGTTCACTTCACACGCACACACACACACCCTAAATCCCAAGTCTTATAAGCTGATATATGAAACATGAACCTCATACTTTTCCACACACAAGAAAAAGACAACATATGTTTATCAAGCTACATAGCCACATACTCTTGTGTTACATATGTTCATCAAGCTACATAGCCACGTACTCTTCTGATACATATGTTCATCAAGCAACATAGCCATATACTCTTCTGATATGTTCATCGAGCTTAATAGTCACATGCTCTTCTGATACATATGTTCATCGAGCTACATAGCCACATACTCTTCGGATACATATGTTCATCACACTACAGAGCCACAAACTCCTTTGATACATATGTTCATCATTCTCCGTAGCCACATACTCTTCTGATACATATGTTCATCAAGCTACATAGCCACATACTCGTCTGATACAGTCTTGATGTTGCCATTAATATCGCCTCCATTCCCAGTGTGGCCATTAATCCCATTCTTGAGCAGAGTAATATGAGTCAGACCATTCAGGTTTCTGTTGATGGCATGAGTTGGAGTAGTGTGGTGTGAGGCCCGACGATGTTCTTCACGTGCCCTGCGGGCTATCTCTCTAATGCGCCTTTCTGCTTCTTTTGCTTTGCGTTCTGTTGGAAAATTTGAGCATGGCAATATGTATCTGATGTAAGCAGTGCACTAATAATGAGCTTAATTATATTGACTCTGTAGGCATGTTAATGGAGATAACTGTAACACTTTCTTTGCCAAATGACTCATTTAAATTTTTGTATTCCTCTGCAGGAAACAAATTTCTTTTATGGCCACGATATAGATCTAAGATGATATTTTGATCTTATTTGGTTTTTTAATTTTCAAAAATTATAATGTAATTCAAAATTAACAAAAAAACCATTAACAACAACAGACAACAAATTATCACATTGTTAAACAGTGTGCAAGAATTAACAGTAAAACTACCTATATACTTACCCTGCTCTTGCCAAGCAATATCCTCTTTTTCGTTAGACTGTTTGTTAGTGGCATCAGCGACCTGTTGACGTGCAGCTTCCACCTGACTTCGCAGGTGCTCTAGGATTTCTCTCTGTCTTCGTTTCTTGGCCCGCTCTAAAGTAGCAGTCTTCAAAGCCTCCAGTGAACCCTCAGATAGTTGCTCAAAGCGTCTGATCTGTGCAGCCACCCCAACCTGCTCAGAGGAATTAAAGAAAGTAATTACAAAGCCTTGCTTTAAGGTACTGTGTGGAACAGTAGCTAAGTTAAGAATGTGATTTTAAAAGTCTTCCCATTAACAATTAAATGATATTTTTTCCTTAATTATGGAAGAAGATACTTGCCATATTTGAGGGTGATGAAGGCTCTTGTTTTCTCTCATTTTCATCTTTTTCTATTATGGAGAGAGGTGAAGGAGTCCTGGGAGATGAGGGAGATGATCGTGATGGTGGTGGTGAGGGGGTGAGGGAGGACATGAGGGATGTGGTGGAGGAGATAGAGGAAGGTGGAGACGATTGACCACTGTGAATATTGGTAGTGCCATTAGTATTTGGGGTGACAACTGGTTGGGTTGAAGACTGCGACTTGGGAATGTGGCTGATGGAGTGCGTCAAAGTGGGCTTAGGTGAGAGGATTGGGGGCTTTGCTGTGGTGGTAGATGTAGAAGCAGATGGAGGCTTTGCTGCCATTTCCCATAATGGCATTCCATTCAGCTTCTTCACAGCTGAGCTCTGACTGCTTCCGTATGAAGAGATACTAAAAGCTGGGGGTGATGGGGGCAACGACACGGAAGAATTTGATGACAGTGAGGATAGAGAAGACGATGATGCAGACGATGCCAGAGATAGCTTGGAACTACCAATCCCAGTTGATACAAGGGATGGGGCACCATTTGATACTGGTGTGGTGCTGGTGTTTTGGGCTCCTGGCAAAGAAGATTGTGCAAGGGTAATGTTTGATGGTAGTTTGCACTGACTGGATTCTGCCTCTTCCATGGCCTGTATGTGCCCTTCCATTTCCACTGTTGCTTCTTGCAAGGATCTCACGACTGCTTCCCGAGCTGGATCTCGATCCTGTGAAAAAGATTACTTTAGTTTTTTCCAACTTGATTAGTGAGTAACCAGCAATTAGTCCTCTGTGGTGTATCAGTTAGCATTCCTGATCGTGATTCATTTACAGGCTGCCTTGGTTTGAGCGCATGGGTTTGAATCCTGGTTGGGGCAGTTGGTCCACAATCAACCTAGCTGTTCATCCACCCTTAAGGGTTGGTCAATATTATGGGTCCCTGGCTCAGGCTAGAGTAAATATAGCATTAATGAGATGGCCTTAATTAGGGCCTTAGTTGCCTGTGCCATCTCGGCTAACATAAATATGAATTATTTCTTCAGACAGGTTATAATTCCTGCTCAGTTGGACAACAGTCATGGGCAACTGTGCCTTTTTAGGTTAGATAGAAAATTAAATGATTGTGACCCATTCTTAAAGGAATAAAAGGTGTGCCCATTTAAGAAAGAAAAATTATAACAAGTGCAAACAAAGAACTTCGAGGACATTGTCCTCTGATGTATGTGGGTCAAACCTATCCATGACAGGGTGGTTTACCTGTGACCTATATGGGTCAAACTTATCTCTGACAGGGTAGTATACCTCTGACCTATATGGGTCAGACCTATCTCTGAAAGGGTAGTTTACCTCAAACCTATCTGTGAGTGAGTGATTTACCTCTGACCTGTAAGGGTCAAACCTATCTATGAGAGAGTGGTTTACCTCTGACCTATCTGGGTCAGACTTATCAATGACAGGGTGGTGTACCTCTGCCCTTTATGGGTCATACGTATCTAAGACAGAGTGGTTTACCACTTGAAGACCCAGGTCAGCAATGTCATGTGTTATATGTGAAGGGAAAATGGTCCATGTATCTACCGTGAGTCTCGAGTGTTGTGCATCACCTATTTATATGCAAAGTTACAGTGAGATTCAGTTAAGATGGAGTTTGTATGACGGGGTAATTCTTACAGTATGCATACTACAGTGCATATTCCATCAGTTTCTCTGCCAGAGAAGCTAATTAACACTTCCCTCACTGAGTGGTAAATGTAAGGAGTTGCCATGTTAGCTAAAAGAGAACACTAGCCGACAACTTTTTAAATCAGTTACCTTTTGTGTGTTCCTAGTGGCTTCCTCCTCCATGGCCTCAACAGTCGATCTGCTCAACCGGACCAGCTTATCTAGCTCTTCCTCGGCTGCCCGCCTGCCAAAATCATACATTAGAAAATCACATTGTAACTGAGTTAGATGACTACTAAATGCCTCAGTTCACACATAATAACAGACTTATAAAAAACTTAATTTCTTCGTGAAAGAAATTAGCAGAATCTGACACGTACATGATGTTAGAACACTCATGAACATCATCTTGTGAACAGAATGATATCACATTTGGTCTCCTAATGATATGCATAAGCCATAGCTCGAAGGATGTACCAAGGGTGGAAGTGTTACCTGCATTGCAACCATATTTGACAGGAGTGAAAAAAAAAGACATTGGTGGAAGCATTTGATTGATATCAAAACCATTTTGTGAGGGGACATGACACTGGTGAAAATAAAACTAGAATTATGGGTTATTAGGTAATTGATTTTTGAATGATGGGTAATACTTGAACAAAGTACAGTTTGATGCATTTGACTTTTACTGGTCTGGTCAAAAATGCATCTTCATAAACACAGCCATTGATAGGAACATTCTCTAGGTGTCTGGCATGTTTATTGGCAACATCAAAACTACAGAAGCCCTTGTGCATATGTAAATTACATAACTACACATGGGGATAAAGCAGACACATGAATCTCACAAGTGCATCAATATTTATTTTAAAACTATTCAGCTTGTCTGCTATCCTCTCTTATTTTCTTCATGCTGTTCTACACGTCTATTATCCTCTTTTGTTCAAGAGATGTTGAACAAAATATGTTGTCTTGTGTCCCCTTTGAGAGGAGCCCTATTATAAACCATTTTCATCGCCTAGCATTTGGTTGAAGTGAATCTGTTAGTGGTTTACGATGTGATTATGTTTCGTTAGTTTTGCGGCTTGCACGAATAGTATCAGGAATGTCTTTCTGGCTTAGTGAGTTATTAACACGTCCACCAGCCGTTCCTCCGAAGTTAAAAAAGACAGGTCTGACATGTGTCCTGTTTTTGATTTTTCCTTCTGTATGTAGGTAATTTCGGCTTCACCAGCAATTCTTCTGTCGTCGCTGCTTGGAAATTAAGATGTTTTGTGCCAGCCAAACCTGTGAGCGAGGGGGAGTTAGTCGTCTTTTTCCTTCCTTTTGTTTAAAGACCCTGAAGTGTTTTAGCCCTCCTCGACCCACCTAGTACTCTGAGAGCATTCTGCCTATTTCTTGGTTTTATAAGATGGTGGTCAGTATATCACATTAGTCCGGTTATATCGCTTACATACATGCTGTGGCCAGCGATATATCATATAAAGGCTGGCTAAGGGAAGCAGTCTGTCGTATGAATGTAGCTTGTCGAATCGTGGTGGGAATTTGTAAATTCATTTTGAGCGCACCACGCAGAGATATCTAAGCGGTTTAAAGAACAGGTATGAAGTAATGACCCAGTCCAAGAATTGATTAAGAAATAGGTATAGCGAATCTATTCATTTTGTCGAGAACGAATTTACACTAGTATAGCATAAAAACGACGTCACAGTTCTACATTTTCTCTGGATAATGTATCGTAGAAAATAGCGTAGGTATAACTAATGTAAATGTAGATGTTTTGTTAGTTTAAATCTTTTAAGTGGGCGATACAGAGTTATATTAATCAGCAGATACTTTATGCTGTATGGTAATGTTTCCTGTGGCGGTTTGAAAATCTTATCTTTAGTTTTACAGTCTTACATACTTACACACTCGTGTTATATATATAATATTTAACTGTGTGTGTACCAATCCAATATGGTATAAAAACCAGAGCCAGTTTGAAGTAGGATAATCTACAGTAAGAAATATTAAGAGCAGACGATGTTGATTATTTTGTGCGGAGGACAATTGAATTATAGTAATATTTGAATCGATTTTACGACAATACGGGCCGTCAGTATTTACTGTCTAAATGATTTTTCTACTGAAGGTGATTATAGATTTCATTTTAATTTTCCCTTCCCACTCGAGAGTTCAAATAGATAAAGATACTTGTTGGATAAGGTGCGTAAGTCATCCATTTCAAAATAGTGGATATATGATATACAAGCCGAAATGATCATAATCTTGTGAAATATATATTGTGTAATGAACATATAAAGTAAAAATGATCACCATGAACTTCAGAAAAAGTATATATAGTCATGGCCGTCGTTGGTACGCTGAAGATAATGAATTCATGTTTCAGCCCATATCTTCCTTAAGGTCGAAAGAAAGGCGTCCCAGACAGCTACCAGCTGGACGGGTCACTATTCATTCATTCATTCATTCATTCATTCAGAAACCACCATTCCATTGATCACAGCCACCACCGCACGCCCGTCCCCTTCTCTTCTACCCCAGCAAAACCAGTTTGCTGACCCCGAACGATTTCGCTCATTTCCATTGACCAGAAAATCACTCTCGCCTCTTCTATATTTGTCTACCTCACCACAGACGCTGGCTGGCTGGTGGTCAGATTGGCCCTTCCTAACTTGCTACTTGGACAAATATAATAAGATTTTACAGCATAAAGTATCTTCATATTTTTATGATTAATGTATGTCCATGATTGAATACATATTTATATACGCGTAAATATGAAAGGCAAGAGAGGAATGTACAAATCGTATTAACAACAGTGCGTTATCATACGTAAATTAAGACGCATGGAGTTAGGACATGATATATACACCATACAAATGCCTATCGTCCAGGGATTACATTACAACATGCCTCTATCTTGAAATTTGTTCTACGCCATGCGATAACTGGGGGCCCGAATATATCGCTATTTGGAGACGACAGATTTGAAGCCATGGTTGTGATAACTAATTTATACTGTAAGGGGTGATTGATTTTTAACGGTCGTGGGGCCCCATTACTTTTGTTAAAAAAAAAGCGTATTGAAATGGTACTTTTCGTAACTCCGTTTACTAAAAATGAACAAACATACGCATTTCTGGTCCTGGGTTGTAATCATGGTGTGGACAGAGGAATCGTCTCTTCTGATCTCGCCATTTCACCTCCCTCTGTTCAAACCCTACCCACGCACACGACCTGACCCCAATCCTCGTTTCATTATGAATTTACGTATTAGTTTACGTATATCTCCCACATGATATTGATCATGAAAAGTGTAGAATTCAGAGGAATAAGCGAGCAGGTGCGGGGCGCTCGAATATTTACCATATTTGGCCTACCGAAGCAGTACAGCTAGCGGGAACGGCTGGAACAAGAAGGTGCCGGGGGAGGTGACTGGCCATTTAAATACCCAGTTGACGCTTTCTCACCCCCAAAAAATAATTCGAAATTCCACCCCTCCAGAGACGCAATATGACCAACAGACAAACGCTAGATTGACACGTAACCCAACATGTCGGGAAAATGGTAATATTTACCCTGTATATCGCAAGAGGATGGAGAAAATGTAAGATAAGGGAAGCAGATGGCGAGGGCTAGCCTTCGAGCCCACTGCCCAAGGCCCAGCCCCCCCCCCCCCCCCCCCCCCCCCCCCCCCCCCCCCCACCCCCCCC
>JAUTXX010541791.1:0-10621 GCA_032273605.1 Panulirus laevicauda | reverse complement strand
CTTTATTTACCTCCTTCCAAAACATCTTTTTATTCTCCCTAAAATTTAATGATACTCTCTTACCCCAACTCTCATTTTCCCTCGTTTTCACCTCTTGCACCTTTCTCTTGACACACAAAGTAGAGGACATAATATAAATCTAAGCAAAAACTTATTAAAAAAGATGTAAGGAGGTACTCTTATGGTGTATGAGTGTTCATTGAATGGAAAAGAATGATTGAAGGCATGGTTAATGCAGACAAAATACATAAATTTAAGAAGCTGTATGATAGTAGAGAATGTTTAAGAGATGGAGCCCCATGATTGTGAAACTCCCTTCCCACACAGCACAGATAGGTAATTAAACACACACACACACACACACACACACACACACTAAATGGGGCAAGAGAACAGATCATCAGTTATGGAGATTCTTTTGCTGTGACCATCCCCTTCAGTGAGGTCCTTAAGGGAATGGGCATTAGAGATACAGGCAGATAGATAGATAGACATATATTAATTCTTTATGTTTAACATCCAGGGGAAACTCTTGTAACTGGCATATTCTCACGCCTGTTATTTGCAAGGCTTTGGTAGATGGCAGATGACAAAGCTTCACCTGTTCTCATATAAACACATTTAATTAATCATCTTGTCTCTGCTACCGTAACACTGGATACCATTACCTATCCTTATCAAAATGGAATTCTATATCTTGCCCATCTTTTCAACAGTGTACCAAGAGTCCTGCTGATGATGTTGAAGACATTGTGGATGAGTCTCACATTGATGAAAAGGCTCTTGCCCACCTCAGTAATGATGACTACTGAGGATTAATCCTTATAGGGGTCCAAAGAGTGTGATATGGAAGGGAACATTATATTCTTACCAGCATTAATAGTGGAACCCAACTCCCAGAAACCATTTTATTGTCATTTTCTTCATATTGATTGCAGTGGTTGTTTTTTAGAATTACTGCATTACATTAAGATGTGAGATACATATCTTCTGATAGATGATGTCAATGAGAGACATAAGAATCTAATTTTGAAGAAACAACAGAATCTTGCTATTAAGCTTCACTTGATTGTTTTTGTTATTCCTTAAAAGTTCCATATTAATAATGATTTATTTTTATATGGCATTTATGTGAAATTTACAAATTTTGCTAACTTGCCAATGCAGGAAATGGCAAACAAGTATAAAAACAAAAAGTGAAGTTTGTTTGAATGGCATTCATGGTAACAGACTGTAATTATTTTAAGTATTGTGAGCTTTAAATTATTACTATTAGATTTTTTATCAATCTTGTACTTTTTAAGAATCATGAATTTTGAGATATGTTACTCTCACTGAATTTAGAAATATTACTAAGCCACCTGCTAACTTATAGGAAATGGCATATGCATTATAGATGGGTTAATGGTTTTATTTTTTAAGATCTGATGAATGAATTTTGTTATCAGTATTATCAAGGATTGTCTATTTTTTCATTACTGTTTAGCTATTACAAACGTGCGTGACCTTTTAGGGTATGTAACTTAGATCTAATTTCATTGACCATTTTATGTCATTCCAAGTTATCCCCAGTTAATGATTTTTTAGAGAAGAACTTGTTAAGGGGGACCATATGGGATAATTACTGTACATCAATAAATTTTGACAGAAATGTACTCAAAAGAGTGACACAAAAAAATTATTATAGATCAAGAAAAGTATTTAAAGATATTAAATGTTTTAAAGAAAACTAAAAGAAAATCACATAAGAACAGGAACACAAAGAAAAGGGTCATTTCCCAATATACAGTGTAACTTCAAAGATTATTTGCAAAAAATGGAAATGGTTGGATAAACTCATGCATCCTATTTCCAATGTAGAATGTGAAATAGAAAAAAAAGCTTCCTTCATTGTTGAAGATTGTACCAATAAATAAGTTTTTAGATGTCAGATGATTAAGAATTGGAAAAGAAACAAAGTTCTTTTCCACAGAAATTGATAGTTTGATCAAGTAAGTAATGAAAGGGTAAGAGAGATGTGTGGAACTAAAAATAAAAAGAGTATGGTTTAGAGAGCTGAAAAGGGTGTGTTGAAATGGTTTGGACATATGGAGAGAATGAGAGGAAAGATTGACAAAGAGGATATACGTGTGACCAAACTGGAGATAGAAGGATGGAGTGCAAAAGATATTGAGCACTTGGGGCCTGAACATGCAGGAATGTGCAACATGTGCAAGGAATATAGTGAATTGGAACCATGTATACTGGGATGAATGTGCATTTGAATAATTGAATTATTTTAGACAATCCTTTCCTGCATCAGTAAAGTAGTGCCGGGAACAGACTTAGAAATGGCACACCAAGTACATAATTATCGAGAAAGATTTCTGTACATTGTTAGCTCAAGGATGGATATAGCATGAACATTTAGGTGGGCGATTGGCTTTCTCGGGATAGAATGGATTGGATCTGTGGTAAATATGGGGCAACATGTTCTCTTGGCTGATCCAGAGAATAACGAGGCACTCATGGGTAACCACACAATAGTCTGTGGGCTTTGTTGTAAACAATTGATTATGATTTTGGTGCATTATACACATCTTAAGTTGGTGTAAGCATATGTTTATAAATTTCCTAAGGATACTAAGAGGCAGGAAACACACATTTATGGAAAAAATGCCAAACCCTTAAGTGCACTGCAAAAAATTTCAAAATATGCTTGGCCTGAAAATATTTCAAATCTTGTTAATCCATGTACCATCCTTGTGTTTAAAAGTTGAAGGTTGATGCAGCCCCCTTTTATAGTGGGTACAACCTAATCATGTGTATGGTTCTGCCTAAAATCTACAGCCAGCAACATGGAACAAGTCTACTGGGTAGGGTTGGTGAACTGAAGGATAATGAATCCATATAAATTCATCTCATTAAAGGAATATAATATTAAGTAATGCAGTCGAGTCAGGCATCCCCAAACACCAAATCTACAATATTAATTGCATATACTCAAACCTAGAACTGTTAGTTTGTTCCATAAATCTTAAAACAACCAGTCAACCGGAGATGATTAAGTAGGTGACTGTACTCGATGCCATTCTGTGATCTAAAGTCTAACTATAAACTTTAGAAAAATTTTACTTTCCAATCTGTCCATAAAAAAAAGGACAATAACAAACACTAAACATTTCATTAAGCTTTATTAATCATCTGTAATTACCTTCACCATTACATAAAAATTCACAATCATGTGTGCACCAAATCAAGGATATTTTTCAGCAATTTTAATGAAAAGGACAGGGCATTGCAAATGGACCAATGCCTAAATAGGAATAGATTAATGGTGAAAATAAGGCTTTTCAAAGTATCTCATGAAATTTTAACACTGGTCTAGTATAAAGTATCCATAGTATATGAAGTTTAATGAACTCTTCCTGTACTTCATTTTTAGACAATTTTACAGTTTAAAAATTTTCAAGAAACATGTTAGTACCACAAAGTTCATATAATTGTAAAAGATAACAGACTTCCTTGAAACTAATTATAGTCAGTACACTCTGATAGGTCTATTTCATAACTATGTAAATGTGTGTATTAAAATGAAGCAATAAATATGTTCAATATAGTTTCATACTACACTCTAGTATTACAAAGTTATTACTATTCTTACTGAGGAAGAGCCACTGAATATTGGCAGGCAATGTATTAAAATTCTATAAACCAACAGCTGGAAATTAATTGCAACATATTTGAAACAAAATTAATAATATCATCTAGGCAGCTACTTTTTTTTTATAGCTTGCTTCCTACTGTTTGAAAACAACTGTGGTCAGCACTGGACAAGTGGAAAATGGCTTGCGATCTAGAAATGTACATCAGTTGTATGAAAATATTTTAAATTTCCCGGATGTTATGATGCTGCAAGTACTACCAGCCATATCAGTGTTCTTACATGTTGCACTTTCATTTTTCCTATTCAGCACACCTCTGTTAGATAAAATCTAATTTTTACTACTTTAATAAACATCCACCTTTATATTCTATAAAAAAATTCTTAAACTAAGGCACAAGAATAGTGTACCATATACAAGAAATCTTGAAAATCCTTACATATCTCTTGTGTCAAACATCAGCATTCCACTAAATAAGCACATTACAAAGAATAAATGTGTTAAACAGACTTTCAAACAGAGCCTTTTAAGAAAATACATGTACTAAAAGATAAGCTTATTTATCTTTTTTTTTTCTTTTTGGCAAAAACATTAAGAGATGCATTTCCTCCTACAACATGCAACGTATTAATCTAAGAAAAAAAATCTGGAGAGGTGACTGGGTGCACATCAATTACTTCTACTATGGCTTGTGACAAATTATCTAAAACCAGGTATCAATTGCCTTGCTAACTTAATTCAAATGTACTGAAGTATGCATGACCAAGCACCTTCCAACAGTACAATCTGATGCGTATATAAGGAAAGGCAGGGCCTTCCAAACAGTGTATAACTGGACATTTATCAATATATAGACACTTAGGATGTAATGTACAACAATTTTGGATGGCAATTAAAGAAAAAATTAATTCTTACCAATAAACATAGCACCAATTCCCAAACACTATATAAAGGCTTTATTAATACTACTTTAACTTCAACCTCACCTTAAGCTTAAGTAACTGAAGCGTTGTGTATATCACTATTGGTTATCAAGACCAAGTAACAAGCATAAGGTTTACTAACCTGTCACAGAAGAGAGCATGTAACTAATATGAATCAAGCCTTATGGTCATATTCATGAAATATCAAAAGTTAATTGTTTTTAGTGGCTACATGTGCTGTCTTAAAAGAAAAAAAAATCTTTGAACCATCAGGGCTAAAAGCCTCAAGTTATACATTATGAAAACAGTAGTTAAATGTATTCTCTTTTTATTATATATTCTTTTTATAAGATTTAGGGCATTCACAATATTAATCTCATTTAGTAAACTTTTGGAAAGCACTTTCCTATGAAGATTATTAGCATGAATATAAGTAAATATCACCTATCACCTTGTTCTATTCCAAGTCTTGAAAGACTCCATAAATAAAATTTTGTCCCAATAAAATGTACGAAAAAGTTTTTAATGAATACAATTATCAGTATTATTTAAGACAAGCCTGACACATTAGAAACATCAGACAAGCAATTGCTACTTTTGATTATTCTCTGCTTCTCTGACCAGTGGCCACCAATCATAATTTCATAACTAAGCTGGCAAATCATGAAATCAATACAAGGTTTTATCTAGTAATACATGATTAAAATAATGGAAGAAATTATGTGAATTTTATGATTGTTAAAGCTTATGTCAAATACAAAAATATCAAATGTTTAGAATGTTGTCCAATAAAGGACAAAGTTGGCACGTGTATAACCTACAGATTACTTAAAAATATATTACTCGGAAAATTCATATTTTACACAACCTCAAGTACAGTATGAGTAATATAAAAAAGTGCCAAATACTGCTCTAAATATGGATGGAAAAGAAATATATTTACTACATCAAAACATGTGGCAAGAAAAATAAGTTGCTATCATTATCTCATCTAAGTAAAACTTTAAGATCAAGCTAATCTATCTGCACTGCATTAGTTACACAGCGTTGCTACAAACTATAAAAACAATCCTGGACTGAAAAACACTACTTAAGGCCACACCATATAAATCTTAATTGAATAAAAAAAAATAACATCAAAACATACATTCTTTTTTCCATATAATAAACATTCTCATACTATTTGTCACTTAAAACTATGGTATTTCTTGAAATACATTTAACTATAGTAAATTTTATCTGTGGGATCCAAATGCAGGTGCTCAAAACTCCATTACACTTTTTATAAAAAGTGCAGCATAAGTATGAAAATAAACTGCTTCCATAATCTTCTCGAGTTTTCATCCATAGTTACAGAAGTGTGCAGGCCGAGTGTGTTACCTCATTCCAGGAATTGCATAATCACTTTCATTTTGTTGAACACTTACAGTTTCATTTCAGAACAATCGGGGACTTTCTGCGTTATCTTGTTTCACTTGAAATTTACCTCAAGCACACATTAATTCTCACTTGTTTATGTATTCAGCAGACTATCATACAAAAGGTACAATAAGGCATGTAAATGCTTTCAAAATTCTTCACAAAATATTCTAGAAACTTTGTGCAACTCATGAAATACAAAAAGCAAAGAATATTGTACCTGAAGTAAAGTTTCAAAATAAATAAAACAAAGCTCACAAATGAAGATAATGAATAATCACTTCACATTCTGCTGCTACATAAATTCTCATACTTTCTTCTTTTTCTTCTTACCCTTGGCCAGATCAGCCAATTTTGTTATCCTGCGTAAGCTACCTCTCCAGCTCCCTACTCGACCCAGCACACTTCGCCTTCCTCACTCATCATCATCATCCATGGCTGGAGCAATATCATACCACTGAGTCACCTTGTTTGCATCAAGAAGCCCACAGTCAAGGAGTACCTGAGTATACATCAAAGAAATGAGAGCAATTTTCAACAGCATCTGAATCAGACATGTATGACAATCAAATCATGACTTATATGATGATGAATTATAGGCATAAAGGTCTTTGGGATATGTTAAAACTGCTCGTAGTTTTCTAGGGATGGGCACTATCCAGGTCATAGATGGAAATGCATGATGACTCGTTTGTCTGGAGAGTCTTACTATGTATGTCTGATGGGGAGGAGTTTAGGGAAGTTGGATTGCTTCAGTGTGCATGTGTGTTTTGTCAATTATGTTTGATGGGGACATGGGGATCTGCAAGAAAAGGTTACTTTAGTACGAGGCAGGTGTAAGCCCTTCATCTCCACCTGGAGGTTGGTCAGTTATGGAGAGTTTTGGATCAGAGGGATCTAATGCTATTGCACAGACTTGAGTGTTGAGCATGCTGAGGTGGGATTGTAAGGGAAGAATATGTTTCACTGTGTAACTGTTGAGCATCTGTGGTTCCCAGGCACCCAGTGATTGTTCAGATTGCACTGTTTTGTGTGGTTTGAGGTTTTGTTACATTTGCTTTAGAGAGGGGGGAAAAACCTGACAGTTAAGGCAGTGTACAGTGTACCAGATGAATTATAAAGGATGTTAAGAAATTATTTTTGTCCAAATCTGACACCAGTTAGTGTTCAAAGGTCATTTAGTATACTGTGTTTCTATGCTGATGTTTTTAGTTGGTGTTTTGTTGTGGCAATGACTGTCCATTCAAGGTGACTAGAGGGTGTAAGTTAGACATCTACAGAGATGCAGACTTTGTTCTGGGTGAGCCTTTGTTCCAAGTATGTGATGTAGTGCTGCAAGTTTCTTGCTGCTATTGTTGTGTCAGGGTGTTGTGATGTGATGATAAAATCTATGTGAAAGAACTTTCTTGTTGTGGTTTGCCAGAAAATTAGAAAACTAACCTGTCCCATTTTTGGTGAGCGCTGTAGGAATAAAAGTCCTTTCTTGTTGATGATATTTACTTCTAAGGTACGCTGAGTCAATTCATTACTAGGAATAGCATACTCAAATCTCTCATCATACTTAGGGTTGCAGGAATCTTTGATCACATCAGTCTTGCGCTTACTGTCCTTTGAGCGATCAGGAAGGAGGTATAGTTTCACATATGGGTCTGGTAGTTCTCCATCTTCCTCAACTGGCAAGTTTCTGATTAAAGACAATAATTCATTTATCAATTTCTTCTTATGCCAATGTGTTAAAAAAAAAGTAATATGACATGAAATTTCCACAGCTAGTCACTTAAGCTGAGGTATCACAGCAATTTCACATTTATGATCTCTGTGATGCTATGTGAAAATGGAGAGACCTATACACTAGATATTCTGTATTCTTGTTTACAGTTAAGCAACATGCAGAACCATTCCCAAGAATCAGGTTTCTGTTTCTAGTAATTGCTTTGAAAGATGTAACACCTATATCCTTAGTATTGTCCGTTCTACCCTCAACTTCAACTAAGCATCTACTTCCTTTACAATCTTGCATTACTCCCCACACATACATACCACCTCTATACTCCACCTTTAATTAAATAAATTTAAAACACAGATTCTTTATCTTCAAGAACAATCTCATTAAGGACCACCAAAAAACTTGTACTATATCTATTCTAGTGCTACAAAACTTACAACCTTTGCCATATTTTCTTGAAAGGCACTGGTGAACACAAGCATGCAGGGTGTAAAATAGAAGCAATATGGGACAGTAGTGCCTTACACATGCCAGTTGATATAGAAACCTCACAGGGAACACGAGGTGCTATCATCACTCTTCATAACGAAGGATTACAAACGTGGAATGAGTACGACAAAATATACATCCATACATCAATGCTGGCAACTTGCAAGGATTACAGGGCTGCCAACATGTGGCCAGAACAACTGGCACATCTTAATACCTATCATCACTGGTTTGCACTAATACTTTCTGGTGCTAGTGTACATAATCTCTGCAGCTTTGACTGCTATAAAGTTGCAATTCCAATTCTGCCATCCTGGAGTTTAAGTGCAAATAATGCCATTCAAACATGTGACCTATATACACCTTTTTATGTGTTCACTGTAAAACTCAAATTTTGATCCTTTCCTATGTGAATCTAAACTACCAGATCACCATAATCTCCTAGAAAAACAATCATCCTAAACAATTTCCACTACTCAATCTGATTATATATGCAACAATCTGTAGGGGTAACCCTGTAAGAGACATTCACAAAAACAACAAATGTGATGTGGCAAATGTATGGTTACTAAACTGGTGTGAGCCATCTTGTGTATTCATATCAAATGCACTTTCATGTGGGAACATCTTACAGGAGCATTAGGCAGAAACGTAGGAGCTTCTGGAAATTACATCAAGAGTTGCCCTCTGCCAGTGCCCCCTTAGGGGAAATGCACTAATGGCTAAGAAACAGCATTGGAATTCACAAGTTATGGAGAAACTTTAGTCGTGGCCACTCCCTTGAGGAAGTTCCCAAAGGTAACAGGTGTTAGACATGGATGGATGGATGTATGCATGCATGCACTTTAATGAAATCTGTTGCAATAAAACTTTCCCAACTGTTCAAATAAAATGAAAAAAATCTACGGGATTATAAACTTCAGTGGTAATTTCATAAGCATCTAATGATCATATTATTGTTGACTATAATGTGCTGGCAATAATCTTCATAATTTTCTATAAGCAAATTCAGTTGTTCAATCCATTTCAAAATAATTATCATTCACTAACAAAAAGTTCAAATCAAATCAAGTGCAATTCTGCTTAATTACTATCTAATTACTATATAACAAAAATTTACATACTTAATTTGGTGAACAACAGTAACCAGGTTATTACGAGGTCCATACTTGACAGTCAGCTCAATACGTCCTAGACCATGAACACCAGCCTCATTTGAAGATCTGAAATCAATAAACAGTTATGAAAATGTGGATTAGAATCAAACAACACTGTAGAGACAGACAAAGGAAATCAAAGGGGAATATATGAAATAGCTGAAATGATACTGCAGGGGTTTTGCAAAGATACAAGAGAAATGTCTAATTCATTGACTGGAGATGGAAGGATGGAGTGAAAGATTCTGAGCAACTGGAGCATGGACATACAGGAGGGTGAAAGGGATAGAGTGAATGGGAAAAATGTGGTATACTGGGGTTGCCTTGCTGTCAATGAACTGAACCAGAGAGTGTAGAGTGTTTGGGGTAAACCATGGAAAGGTGGTGTGGTTTTTATCACATGACAGCTAGAGAATGGATGTGAACAGATGTGGTCTTTCCTCATCTACTCCTGGCACTACCTTGCTAACACAGGAAGAGGGAGGGAGGATGTGTAGGAAAGTAAATGTTTGAGGACAATGCATGGCGCGAGGTGGTTTCATTAAGTAACGAAAGGGTAGGAGAGATGTGCGGTAATAAAAAGTGTGGTAGAGAGAGCAGAAGAGGGTGTGTTGAAATGGTTTGGACATATGGAGAGAATGAGTGGAAATGGTTGACGGAGGATATAAGTGTATATGTATGTTTATGTCTGTATGTTGATATGTATATGTACATGTATGGGCATTTATGTGTGTGTGCATATGAATGCATGGGCTGTTCTTTGTTTCCTGGCACTACTTTGCTGATGCAGAAAATGGCAATATATATACATATTTATTTATCTATTTTATTTTATTATACTTTGTCGGTCTCCCGCGTTAGCAGGGTAGCGCAAGGAAACAGACGAAAGAATTGCCCAGCCCACCCACATACACATGCATGTCCACACACGCACATATACATACCTATACAGTTCAACATATACATACATATACATACACAGACATATACATATACACACATGTACACAATTCATACTTACTGCGTTTATTCATTCCTGTCGCCAACCCGCCAGACATGAAATGACACTCCCCTCCCCCCGCAAGGTAGTGCTGGGAAAAGACAAAGGCCACATTCGTTCACACTCAGTCTCTAGCCGTCATGTATAATGCACCGAAACCACATCTCCCATTCTACATCCAGGCCCCACAAAATTTCCATGGTTTACCCCAGATGCTTCACATACTCTGGTTCAATCCATTGATAGCACGTCGACCCCAGTAT
>JAUTXX010541769.1:0-10621 GCA_032273605.1 Panulirus laevicauda | reverse complement strand
TGTGTGTGTGTGTGTGTGTGTGTGTGTGTGTGTGTGTGTGTGTGTGTGTATGTGTGTGTGTGTGTGTGTGTGTGTGGATCCTCTACCTCTAGGAATATATCCTATCCAGGTCACGGTTCAATCGTTTCTCTTGTAAAGCCGTGATTGAAAAAGCTCCCATTCCCTCGCTTGTCCTTCACTTTTCATCTCCACTAGAAATCTTTATAAATCTGTTACTCTATAGATAAGAATCTTTTTTGTTCCAAGGATTTTTTTTTTTGGCTTATCTTCTCTTTATAACAGAACCTTGTGGTCTTTTCCTTTTGATGTGTAAAAGAATCATTATCCTTATGATTGTTCAATGTAATACCGATCGTACTATAAACGTTTCATTTGCTTATAAAGCAACTCATTCATTTTCGTTACAATTTCTTCTGTACATTAGGTCGTCATTCATTTACCTTCCAATTTGCTATTTCTTTCTCACATACTACAAGCTTGTATTTTACTGGTCAAAAGTATTCCCTACTATGGCAACAGTGAGCAGTATTGGGCAGACAACATTCCATTTCGTATTATTTGAGGTGTGTGCCTCTGTCCTTGTGTCTATGCTTGCTCGTCTGTTTTGCTCATGCCTTAGAAAAAATTTTGCTTCACCTTGAACACATGATGTGGCACAGCTCATCCCTATGAAGGGCGTCTTTTCCAATTCTTTTATCCTTCATTCTATTTCCGTCATCATCAGTCTATCAACCTCCGTGTCAGCTCTTTCTAATCTCTGCTAGGGACAGTGTTCGCCAAGTTGGCGCCCTGATGATACCCCATCCTTCTGCAGGTTACTAAGCTCTGATCATCCTGTCTATGAGATTTGGGCGTCCTATGTTGTAACACTTAATATTTACTATGATTTCTTTTTTTCGGTTTCCGATATAGCGTCTGATCTCCAAGGTTTTCCCCTGCAGTATACCTTCCTCAGTGTTTTCTCTTGCCCCACAGACTTCTTGGCTGATCCATTTCTGTATTTGTTGTTGCATCAACAATTCTTCTTTTCTGTAGACAGTGGTAATTCTCTGAGCGTCCACCTGATTTCTTCCCTCACTTTCTTCTTACATGATCTTCCTCCAGCGCGGAGCCCAGTTTAATCACACATTGATGACTTGGTTTTGTAATCCTTTACTTCCTTGCATCCTGGTGCTATTATCGTTTGCTTCACGCACGCCTGGCTACGTCTCGTCTACATTACACTTAGATTTGCATTTAATTTTTCCGACAAAAAAAATGTAACCTGTTTAAGCCTCATCTTCCTAAACCCAATTTATTTGTATTTTTCATTCTAAAATTCTGATTATTTCTGCCAATGGTATCTGGAGGGCTAGTGGTCATCCTTAGCCCACCATCTCTCCCTCCTGTACTATAACGCTTTCCTTCCCTCCCTGCCAGCCACCTTGTCATTACCCCCATCATCCAGTCCCACCACCCTGCCACTACCCTTACCGTCACTCCCACCACCCTGCCACTAACCCTACCTTTACTTCCCATCACCCCGTCAGCACATGTTCCTTCCCTTCCCACTACCCTGCCACTGCCCCTCTCCTCTCCTCCCACTGCCCTGCCACTTCCCGTAATACCCTCAGCCCTCTATCATGTACGGTTGTATGTATACCAGTGCTGCCAGCAAGCCTGCCTCTCCTCAGGTAATGCCAGCCTTCACTGCTGCCTGCCGTCACCACCCGTCCAGACCTCAACCTTCATCGTACAAGAGATCTTAACAAGTTGCCTCGATCAAGGATGTTTTCCCACAGGATTCCCACATAGTCGAGAAGTTAGCACAAAACCTGATCCCCTTCTCGCCATGATTAAATCCCAAGAAGAAAAGTTAAATCTTTCTCAGATATCTCCTGCTCGAGGGCACCTTCCTCGCGAATATTAATGAGGCGAGGTGGTGGTGCAACGGGCTACCAGGTCGACCAGGGTGATCAGTGTGGTGGTGCAACGGGCGTCCTGGTCGACCAGGGTGATCAGTGTGGTGGTGCAACGGGCGTCCTCGTCGACCAGCGTGATCAGTATGGTGGTGGGGCGGGCGTCTTGGTCGACCAACGTGATCAGTGTGGTGGTGCGACAGGCGACCAGGTGGAGGATGTTGATGATGGAGGCTGTTCATGGTGGAGGATCTTCATGATGGAGGATGTTAACTGTGAACGATGTTCATGGTGATGATGATAGAAGATCATAGTGATGTTGATGGTGGAAGATGCTGATGGTGGTGGTGGAAATTGTTCTTGGAGACGTTGATGTTGGTGCAACATCACACTGATGTAGAAGGTGGAGGATGTTCATGATGACATTGATTGTGACGCTTCACCACACTGATGTTGATGGTGGATAATTTCCATGATGATGTTGATGGTGCAAGATGTTCATGATGGTGCTGATAGGGAATGTTCAAGGTGATGTTGACGATGAAGGATATTCAGGGTAATGATAAAGATACACTTCCATGCTGATGATGATGTTGAAGGATCTTCATGGTGATGTTAATGGTGAAGGATATCTATGGTGATGTTGGTACTGGAGGATGTTCATGGCAATTAAGATTAAGGTGATTTCGGGGATGGAGGATTTTCATGATGCTAAAGGATGGTGTTTATGGTGATGTTGATGGTAGAGGACATTCTTTGTGATGTTCATGATAGAAAATGTTCGTGGTGACATTGGAGATTGAGGTTGATCGTGGTGATGTTAACGATGGATGATGTTCATGGTGATGTTGATGTTGAAGGATAATCATGATGATGTTGATGATGGAAGATTTCTATGGTGATGATGGCGATGTTGAAGGATGATGAAAGATGTTCAAGATGATGGTGATAGTGGAGGTTATTCATGATAATGGTGATAATATGGGATACTCATGATGATGTTGTTAGTGGAGGATGTTCATGGCGATGTTTATGTTGCAAGGTGTTCATGATGATGTTTATGGTGGAAGATGCATATGGTGATGATGTTGGTGGCGGATGACCATGATGTTGGTGATGATGTTGTTGGTGGAGAATGTTCATGATGATGTTGACAGTGAAAGGTGATCATAATGATGTTGATAGCCGTGGATATTCATGGTGATGTTGATAGCCATGTATGTTCATGGTGACGTTGATAGCCGTCGATGTTCATGTTGACGCTGATGTTCGTTCGTTCTAACGGTGATGCTGTGAGTGAAATATATTCACGATAATGTTGATAGTGGAAAATGAAGATGCATATAGGAATGATGATATCAGATAGTGAACAATATCTATGATGATGTTGTTGGAAAATGATGTTCATGGTGAAGTTGATGGTGAAGGATGTATAAGGAGAGAAGGTAAACAACCACACCAATGTTTATGATTGAGGATGTTGATGTTGATTGTGGAGGATGTTCATGGTGATGTTAATGGTGAAGAAGTTCATGGTGGTGACGAAGGTGCTTTACCACAGTAATAATGGTGGTGAAGGATGTTAATGATGTTGATGGTGGAGGATGTTCATGACGATGTTGATGGTTGAAGATGATCATAATGATTTAGATGGTGGAGGATGTTCATGTGGAGGATGTTGATGTGGGTTCACCGTCACACGACCTCGACGGTGGAGGACGTTCTTGATGATGTTAATGATGGAGGATGTTCATAATGATGTTGTTGGTGGATGTTCACGGTGATGTTGATAGTAAGAGAGATTCATGAAGATGCTTATGATGATGGAAGATGTTCATGGTGATGTTGACGGTGAAGAGTTATCGAGATGATGTTGATTATAGAGGATGTTCATGGTGATACTGATGGTGAAAGATGTTCCTGGTGATATTGATGAAGGTGAACCGCAAAATTGATATTGAAATTGGAAGATGTTCTTGGTGATGTTGGTAAAGTAAGAAGCTCATAATGATGTTGATAGTGGGTGATGTATATGGTGCAAGATGTTCATGTTAATGTTGATAGTAAATGTTTGTGGCGATGATGGTGATGTTGATTATTACACTGTTGAAGAATGTTCAAGACGATGTTAACGGTTGAGGATGTTGATGGTGATATTGATATTGGGAGATCATGATAGTGTTGATGATGGAGGGTGTTCATGATGATGCTGATTGTAGAAGATATCTATAGTGATGTAGATGATGGAAGATGTTCATGGTGACGTTAACAGAGGAGGATGTTCGTGGTGAAATTGATGGTTGAGGATGTTTATGTTGTGATGAATAGCTATGAACATTTATGGTGATATTAATGTAGGTGCTCTACTAGACCGATGTTGATTGTGGATGATGTTCATGGTGATGTAGGTGATTGCGGATGTTTAAGGTGATATTGATGTTGGATGATGTTAATGTTAACGTCGATGGTGGAAGATGTTCATATTGATAGTGTAGGATGTTCATGGGGATATAGGTGAAGAAGGATGTTAAGGTGATATTGATGTTGGATGATGTTAATGTTAATGTTGATGGTGGAAGATGTTCACGATGATAGTGAAGGATGTTCATGATGATGAAGGTACACTACTACACTAATACTGATGGTTAAAGACGTTGATGGTGATGTTGATGGTACAGGTCGTTGATGGTGATGTTGATCGTACAGGATGTTGATGGTAATGTTCATGGTACAGGATGTTGATGGTGATGTTGATGGTACAGGATGTTGATGGTGATGTTGATGGATGCTCTCGGTGATAATGGAGGTGCATGCCCACGCTGATGTTAATGTTGATGGATATTCATGGTGATATTGATAGTTGAGGATATTCATATTGATGTTGATGACTGGGTGATGATTGCCAGCACAGTGGCGCTGATGTTGCTGGCCGGGTGGTGATATCAGACTGTAGTGATGTTGATAATCATGAATGATAAACATATGATTACAAGAGTGACGTTGATGGATGGTTGATAACGGTCATAAAGATATTAACGACTGGATTAAGATGGTCACAGTGATTGTCGTTTCTGATAATTTCTTAGTATCATCGTATGATGACTACATTATTAAAGTTGATAATGATTTCAATATTATTACAGTAAAGTTCATGATTTTGTGATGATTACCACATTAATGTTGATGAGCGTCTGCCAGTTACCATATATACATGTTGACTCAGAACTCTGTGATGAATGCCATGGTATGAATGATGAACATGATCACTGCTACAATCATGCTGAGAACATCATGATAATCATGTGTGTGTGATCATCCCACAGTGACTCTGATAACTGTGTTGATGTGTGAGGATGACCTCATTGATGACGTGATGATGATCATCCTTACACAATGTTGACAACCCCCAGTGATGATGATCACGTGATGTGATCCGCAGACGTTGATGTGCACCTGAGGCATGTTTGAGTATAATGTAAGAACTAGTGACATTGATGTCCTGGCTTTGTCTGCTAGTGTTGATGACGGTATGATGACTAATGGTCATCTCATTGTATCGATGAATATTTGATGACTTTCGTCGAGCACTGATGACACATATGATAATAATAAAGCGCGATGTTTTGATGGTTTTATGACGATAACAATAAAGTGTCTACGTTGTCGTGATGAATACGGAAGTGTATTGATGAACCTGTGATGACTGATCAGGTCAGTGATGATTGTGTGCTGTTTATGCTGGATGATTATAACATGTTGACCACTGTGTCATCATTATTGCACTGATGTTATGTTGGTTTCATGTACATTGATGCGTATGTGATGGTTAATGTCGTGTACTGTGTGATCATACCGTCGATAAATGTGAGGATGATATGATTATCATCAATAGCGTTGGTTGATGATTATCTGATGACTACCACAGTGTGCTGAATGGTGAGTATTACTATGGTGGGTTGAAGAAGGTATTGATTACGGAAACATGTTGATTTTTCATCTTGTTTTTCAGACTGTGTTCACGACTGTGTGATGATTATGACAATGCTGATGAGCTGTGTCTGATGATTAGCGCCGTCTCATGATAAATCGTATGATGATTGCATGACTGGATATGATCAACGAACCATGATGAGTCAGGCAGTATAACGAACTCTGCCTCGCACACTGACGAAGTGCGACTGCTTAACATAGAGAAGAAACTCCTGCCCACTGCATTATAATGATAATTTGTTGACGTCTGATCTGTGATGATGTCAGGGGTAGAGTGACGTCTGATCTGTAATGTCAGGGGTACAGTGACGTCTGATCTGTGGTGATATCGGGTACAGTGACGTATGATCTGTAGTGATGTCAGGGGTACAGTGACATCTGATCTGCGATGTCAGGGGTACAGTGACGACTGATCTGTGATGATGTCAAGGTACAGTGACGTTTGATTTGTAATGATGTCAAGGGTGCAGTGACGTCAGATCTATGGTGATGTCAGGGGTACAGTGACGTCTGATCTGTGGTGATGTCAGGGGTACAGTGACGTCTGATCTGTGGTGATGTCAGGGGTACAGTGATGTCTGATCTGTGATGATGTCAGGGACACGATGACATTTGATCTGTGATGATATTAGGGGTACAGTGACGTCTAATCTGTGATGATGTCAGGGATACAGTGAAGTCTGATCTGTGATGGTGTCAGGGGTACAGTGACGTCTGATCTATGGCGATATCACTGGTACAGTGACGTCTGATTTGTGATGACGTCAAGGGTACAGTGAAGTCCGATCTGTGATGATGCCAGGGGTACAGTGACGTCTGATTTGTGATGATGGCAAGGGTACAGTGACGTCCGATCTGTGATGATGTCAGGGGTACAGTGGCGTCTGGTCTGTGATGATGTCAGGGGTACAGTGACGTCTGATCTGTGATGATGTCAGGGGTAAAGTGACGTCTGGTCTGTGATAATGTCAGGGGTACAGTGACCAGTGACGTCTGACATGTGATGATGACAGAGGTATGATGATTTCTTACTTTGAAGGATGTCAAGGGTTATGATGACGAGAACATGGCGATCTCTGATATCGTGATAGTGATGACCGTCAAATAGAAATATTGTCATAGTGATGATAACGTATGATATGTGATGTCGCTACAGTAACATTGAGGGTACTGATGATGTCATCAACATACTGAGCTGGGATCCGTTTGACGCTACTAATACAATGACGTCAGATGACATCGGGAGGTCGTGGGTGATATGACACTAGATATGCGGTGTTGTTAAATGTAGACTTAAGTGCAGGTCTGGTTATTACTGGAAGTAGAATGGCTGCAGAACATGAGAGAAGACAAAGGTGCGCACCACATACAGGTGTCGGATAATAGAAGTTATAAAGATTATTTTAGGCCGTGCGAGGGATAATGACATGGAAGGTAAGAGGCGCTGATGTGCACCTGATCACCATTGTTGTAACACATACTCTCATCCTGGTGATGTCTGTAGGGAACTAGTTTGATGGTCATAGTCTCATCACAGTCCTCTGCCTGTCAGAGGACCCCAGTTGTCTCATGATGGGTCATGACAATTGGAACTGTGTGTCAGTTGTATCAGGATGGGTCGTGACAGCTGGAGCTCTGTATCACTTGTCTCAGGATGGGTTCTGACAGCTGGACCTCTGTATTAGTTGCATCAGGATGGATTATGACAGCTTGAGCTCCGTATCACTTGTCTCAGGATGGGTCGTAACAGCTGGAGCTCTGTATCACTTGTATCAGGATGGGTCGTGACAGCTTGAGCTCAGTATCACTTGTCTCAGGATGGGTCATGACAGCTGGAACTCTGTATCACTTGTCTCAGGATGGGTCGTGACAGCTGGAGCTCTGGATCAGTTGTCTCAGGATGGGTCGTGACAGCTGGAGCTCTGTATCACTAGTTTCAGGATGGGTCGTGACAGCTGGAGCTCTTAATCAGTTGTATCAGGATGGGTCGTGACAGCTGGAGCTCTCTATCAGTTGTATCAGAATGGGTCGTGATAGCTTGAGCTCTGTACTAGCTGTATCAGGATGGGTCATGACAGCTGGAGCTATGTATCACTTGTCTCAGGATGGGTCGTAACAGCTGGAGCTCTGGATCAGTTGTATCAGGATCTGTCGTGACAGGTGGAGCTCTCTATCACTTGTCTCAGGATGGGTCGTGACAGCTGGAGCTCTGTATCACTTGTCTCAGGATGGGTCGTGACAGCTGGAGCTTCCCATTCAAAGCTGCTTAAGTGGTTTGTGCATGTAACACTCGCTGAATGTAAGCTTAGACGTCTTCCTGTGAATCCTTACCAGTCTGGTGTGACCTGGAGTAAAGAAGTGTGTATGTAAATACCTGCCAATCTGGCGTGACTTGGTGTACAGAAGTGTACATGTAAATCCCTGCTAGTCTGGTGTGACCTGGAGCACAGAAGTGTGAATGTAAATCCCTGCCAGTCTGGCATGGCCTTGAGCAGAAAATGTATATGTAAATCCCTGCTAGTCAGGTGTGACCTGGGACCTGGAGTACAGAAATGCACACATAAATCCCTGCCAGTTTAGCGTGATCTGGAGTAGAAAAGGTATATGTGGATCCCTGCCAGTCTGACGAGACCCTGCAGTACAAACGTGTACGTGACCTGGAGTACAGAAGTATACAAGTAAATCCCTGCCAGTCTGACGTGACCTGGAATACAGAAGTGTGTAAACAAATCCCTATGAGTCTGGTGTGAACTGGGGTAGTGAGGTGTACATGTAAATTCCTGCTAGTCTCTGGTGTCCTGGAGTAGAAAATGTATATGCTAATCCCTGACAGTTTGACGTGTACCTGAATACAGAGGTGTACGTGTAAATTCCTACTAGTCTGGCGTGACCTGGAGTAAAGAAGTGTACATATAAATCCCAGCCAATCTGACGTGACCTGCGGAAGAGAAAAGTGTATGTAAATCCCTGCCAGTCTGACGTGATCTGGATTCCAGAAGTGTACACGTAAATCCCTGCCAATCTGGCGTTACATGGAGTACAGAAGTGTACAAGTAAATCCCTGCCAGTTTACCGTGACCTTGAGCAATAATGTACATGTAAATCCATGCCAATCTGATGTGACCTGGATTAGAGAAGTGTATATGTAAAGCCCTGCCAGTTTCGCGTGAGTGACCTGGAATAGAAAATGTGTATGTAAATCCCTACCAATCTCACGTGATCTCGAGTACAAAAGTGTATATATAGATCCCTGCTACTTTGACCTGACCTGGAGAACATAAGTGTGTATGTAAATCTTTACCAGTAGGACGTGATTTGGATTACAGAAGTGTACATATAAATCCTTGCCAAATTTGCGTGACCTATAGTGCTGAAGTGTACATGTAAATCCATGCTAGTCTGCCGTGACCTGGAATGCAGAAATATACATGTAAATGCCTGCAAATCTTTCGTGACCTGCCGTGACCTGCGTACATGTAAATCTCTGCATGTTTGACGCGACCTAGAGTGGTAAATGTATATGTAAATCCATGAGAGTCTGACGGGACCTGGAGCACAGAAGTATACATGTAAATCCCTGCCAATCTGACGTGACCTGGAGTACAGAGGTGTACATGTAAATCTCTACAGTATGACATAACCTTAATGACATGAGTGCTCATGTAAATCCCTACCAGTTTGGCGTGTCCTGGGGTAGAGAAGTACGTATGTAAATCCCTGCTAGTCTAAAGTGACCTGGAGTACAGAAGGGTACATGCAAATCTCTGCCAGTCTGGCGTTACCTGGAACACAAGTGTACATATAAATCCCTACCAGTATGACGTGACCTGAGTACAGAACTGTACATGTAAATCCCTGCCAGTCCAGCGTGACCTGGATTTCCGAAGTGTACATATAAATCCCTGCCGGTCTGATGTCATCTGGAGTATAGAAGCGTACATGCAAATCCCTGCTAGTATGGCGTGACCTGCAGTACAAAAGTGTACATGTACATCCCTGCCAGTTTTCTGTGACCTGGAATAGAAAATGTATATATAAATCCCTTCCAATCTAGCGTAACCTGGAGTACAGATGTGTACATGTAAATCCCAGCCAGTCTGGTGTGACCTTGAGTAGAGAAGTGTACATGTAAATTCCTTCCAGTCTGGCGAGACCTGGAGTAGAGAAGTGTACAAGTAACTCCCTGCCAATCTGGCGTCACCTGTAGTACAGGAGTGTACACATAAATCATTATTAAGTAGACGTGATCTTGACTGAAAAAAGTATACATAAATCTCTTCCAGTCTGGAGTGACCTAGAGTACAGAAGTGTATATGTAATTCCCTGCTAATCTGGCATGACGGAAATAGAAAATATATATGTAAATCTTTTCAGTCTCACGTGACCTGGAGCACAGAAGTGTACATGTAAATCCCTGCTAATCTGGCGTGACCTGTAGTAAGTCAAGCTTCGTTCATTCACATTTCTCTCGTATGGATTTTCCTTACTACCTCATCATAGTTCTTCACTATCTCATCAAGTCATTTGCTCTTTCCTCACCCACTGCCAACCTTTTCTCCTCTCCCGTGGTTTTATTCAAGTCATACACCGTTCTGTAGCTGTTAGTATCATCAGTTTTGTACTTGCTCTCATTTTTGCTGGTTTGCATTCACTGAGAGAGAGAGAGAGAGAGAGAGAGAGAGAGAGAGAGAGAGAGAGAGAGAGAGAGAGAGAGATTACATAGACACAGGGAC
>JAUTXX010541758.1:0-10623 GCA_032273605.1 Panulirus laevicauda | reverse complement strand
ATGATTTCTCTCTCCCTGTCCGGTCTTTGCGGGTTGAGAGAGAGAGAGAGAGAGAGAGAGAGAGAGAGAGAGAGAGAGAGAGAGAGAGAGAGAGGGATGGCTATCGATAAGATAGGCACCACCTGAGGCTGGCCTTTGCTCTTTTTCTCCTTCCTATCTTGATCCAAGCTTAAACACCCCAACGCGCAGTGACTCAACTCTCGTTGAGTACTTACTCAAGAGAGGTTGGGTCGTACTCGTACTCAAGAGGGGTTGAGTCGTCGTCGTACTCAAGAGGGGTTAGGTCGTCGTAGCACTCAAGAGGGGTTAAGTCGTCGTCGCACTCAAGAGGGGTTAAGTCGTCGTCGCACTCAAGAGGGGTTGAGTCGTCGTCGCACTCAAGAGGGGTTGAGTCATCGTCGCACTCAAGAGGAGTTAGGTCGTCGTCGCACTCAAGAGGGGCTAAGTCGTCTTATTCAAGAGTATAAGTCGTTGTTCTCACGAGGTTAAGTCGTCGTGGTCGTCCTCAAGGAGTTAAAGACTTCATCATGCTCAGGGGATTAAGTCGTCGTGGTCGTCCAGTCTTAGTCGTCCTCATGGAGTTAAGTTGTCGTGGTCGTCCTCAATGGGAGTTAAGTCGTCGAAGTCGTCCTCAATGGGGGTTAAGTCGTCGAGGTCGTCCTTAAAGGGTTTAAGTCGTCGAAGTCGTCCTTAATGGGGTTAAGTCGTCGTGGTCGTCCACCGTAGCAGATAACGACGTCGTTTAACGAAGAAAATGGAGGTGATTACTCCTCACGATACGATAATTACGAGGCGATTACCGCTAACGATCCGATGATTACCCCGGCAGACACTGACCCCAGGTGATGCCGAGCGAGAGATGGTGGGGGGGTCAGGTGCATGCCCAGACGAACGACTCTAGCAACGGGTACCCACGTCATTGTGTCACCGCTGGTACGAGGAAATGGCCCTCTGTGTGTGTGTGTGTGTGTGTGTGTGTGTGTAATTACCTACTTGTAATTACCTGCTTGCCGGTACGGGGAGGGAGTGTTACAGTCGCGGGGTTCCCATTTCTTGAGCCATCTGTGTAATTGTGTGTGTGTGTGTGTGTGTGTGTGTGTGTGATTTCCCCTCACAGTTGTCACCACGTTTGTCGTTGTCTTGGACAGTGGATAGTAATACGTCTCCTTGCACAGCCCAGGCCACTGGGGGTGGGGTGAGGGGGTGACTATTGGATCCCCAAATAATCGGGTATGAATGACGTGCTCCTCGCCGCGCGGATGATTAACATGTTCAGGGTCTGGCATCCCTGACGGGGAGCTTGAGGGCCAGATGGAAGTGTGGGCGTGTGAGCATGGGAGTCTGTGTTTTGCCTGGCAGCAGTGCTGCAACCTTTGCTGCTTCCTCGGGCTGTCGTTATTAAAGGGCTCGTGAGCTTACGTAATGGTTTTGTTAGTTTAAGTGTCGGGCGTGTGTTTGCAACACAGGCTTACCGACCGAGGGAGGGAGTGACACAGACCGACCGACCGAGGGAGGGAGTGACACAGGCCGACCGACCAAGGGAGTGAGTGACACAGGCAGTCCGACCGAGGGAGGGAGTGACACAGACCGACCGACCGACCGAGGGAGGGAGTGGAGCGAGTCGAGCGGATTATAATGAGTCGTCTGGCGAACACCTTGAGTTACTTTACGTTGTAATCTGTGAGGTAATTAAGTGTAATCATTGGTGGCAGGTGAAACACGGTCGTCCTTTGGGTAAATATACTTGCCATTAAGACTTTATTTATACGTATTGGAGACGTATTGACTCATGGGAAAACAAAAAAAAAACGATCAATTCGAAATGTTTTTATGCCGATTCGAAAATACGAACCTGGCTTGTTTCAGTCCGTCCAGGGAATCATGAAGCCATACCCATGCCTGAACCAGGGCACTGGGTGAGCGCATCCACCCTCAAAGTAGGCGTTTAAAAGTTAACCTCCCAGAGATTTTGGACCTCTTTAACTCACTTTAACTTACAAGAGTAGGACATCGTCAGGTTAACACCCTGTGAACAGCACACAGACTGGGCCTGCTGACGCTGGCTTCACCCCGGAGTATAGACGTACATACTAAACATTGCCCGCCGCTGCGTGGTGTGGTTGTGTGTGTGTGTGTGTGGTCCCTGGCGAGCACGCGTTGTTCAGATGAGTTTTCATCTGCCCAGCGTTCGTCCTTTACTCCCGAGGACACAAGGACCCAATTCTTGCTTTAGTTTGACCGTGATTTTCAACGTTGTTGTTATATTACTCACAACACTGTCTTTGCGCGCGCGCGCCCACACACACACACACACACACACACACACACACACACACACACACACACACACACACACACACACATTGTGCCCCTACCCCGGCAGTACCGTTTCTAAAGGCTAGCGTTGTCGGTTGTAATTACATCTGGTTTTCAGGGGTTTTGCAGTGTTTCATTCCGGGAACTCGCTCCGGTGAGGTTCAGTGTGGAGGGAGTTTGTTTACGGCCGTGTGTGCACATGCATACCTTCAGTGCATATATATATATATATAGGTGGGAGTAGAGTCCTTCTGGGAATTCACTGATATACACCAAGAATATCAGAGGCCCGAGAACAGAACCGTGCGTCAACCGACTGATGACCAACCATTACAGGTAGTGCCCTCCAACATTCGTCCTTGGCTTCCTTCCACTGGGGTAGTCTGTCCTTGGGAACAGTGTCTCCCCCCCTTTATTCATGCCTGGAGAACCAGTTTCATTTGCAGTGTGGTACAGTGTCATAAGCTCTGTGGCGCGCCACGTACAGGCAATAAACACCGTTTTCTTTTTGCCTCGTAGAAATCTAAGGACTGCTTGTGCACCCCGATTTTTTTTCCCCCACTCGCTTTTAAGTATACAGCCGCCAACATTTTAGGCCGTGCAGGTAAGACTCTGTGCTTGATATGCCATCATCGCGTTCAGGTTTAATTGTATCGTTTTCACCTGCACAGTTATTCCTGGGTGAAAAACAGCGTGTGTAGGATTTTACCCCCTTGAGGCCCCAGTTCTTAAACATTCTCAGATATCGTATAGCTTCATATATGTAGTTTGCATTAAGCTGTGTCTTCAGTTATCGTATTCCGTTTATCCACCGATCTTATATTAGAAAAAAGGAAGTTATATCTTTTTAATGAAGTTCCTTGCTCGATTTCATGTTGTTTCCTTTGGTTGTCTTATCCATACTTCTCTCAAAGAACAATTTACTTCGTAATTAGTCTTCTTTCAAAAGATTTAAGGGTTGTAATCAGGTCACCCCTCACTAAGGTTGTAATCAGGTCACCCCTAACTCTTTTATCTTTCAAGGTCGGCAAATGTCAAGTTTCTAGCCTTACCCTGTAACTCCGCTCTCTTGATTGTGGTACCACCTTTGTTGCTTTCCTCTGGAGACACCTTCTCTGCTCGCTCTTTGCGATCAAACATGAGAAGCATATTCCAGACTTGACCTTATTTAGAAAATGAACAGCCTTTTAGATGTTTCGTTATCCATATACTTGAAAGCCATTCTGATATCATCAGACTGTTTGTCTCCTTAACTGTTCTCATATTGTGGGAACTTCTCACACAAAGATTCCCGCAGCTTACGGCTGTTTACATGGTATTTAGTGGGTGTGTGAGTGGGTGGGTGGGTGGGTTGGAGGGAGGGTGGCGAATTGAAGACCAAGGAATGTATGGGCGACAGCCGCAGCAGTGACGTCATCATCAACCCAGAAGGTCACTAGTGAATAGTTGATGTTCCGTTGCCACACATGGGCTCCAGCCTGGCCAGGCGTTGATGTGCCGCTGCCACCTGTGATCCAGTCCTTGTTGCACCACCCCACCCCTCTCCCTCCCTCCTCAGCTCAGAACGCGTCTTAGCGTTGCACTCCCCCGGTATCACCAGCTGGTGCGAGAACCTCTGGTGGTGATAACACCCCCGGGTCGGATGCCTTGCCCGCCGCATGCGAGTACCGTCAGCTGAGGGGGCGTTTAAGGAAGCCTTGAGACACGTCACATAACGTTGCTTATTTATTTAAGACGGGGGGTGGGAGGTGGAGGTGTCCTTGTGTTTGTTCATACCTCCGGGAACACGTGTCCACGTCCAAGCTGGCTGATCAATAGTAAGGTGGTGGAGAGTGGGATAGTGTGGTGGGTCTCTCTCTCTCTCTCTCTCTCTCTCTCTCTCTCTCTCTCTCTCTCTCTCTGGGTAAGGTTAAGACGTGAGAATAAATGAGAGTTTTTATTCCCGGGTGTTAACAGTTAACTCTCTTGGGAAGAGATGAATCACGCAGCGTCAAGGGGAAAATAAGCTGATACTGAAGCTTTTGTTTGTACCAGCTGCAGCTGCTGCTGCCGGTGCTGCTGGGGCTCGAGGGGTGAATGTCTGGACAGTGTGTGTGTGTGTGTGTGTGTGTGTGTGTGTGTGTGATGAGGACATGCATGGGAATAGTGTCAGGTGTTGAGGTGAGCGAAGTGGAGGTGAAATACATGAACATGAGGATGCAAAGACTGAAATCCTTCCAGAATGTGGTGGATGTTGTTTTTAGGCATTAGGCTGCGAACGACGACTAAACAGTGTTTGATCCATTGTAGAGGTGTCAGAACCTATCATAAAGAATTTTACCAGTGAATTACCTACTGCCTGTCGTAACTGGGAAAGAGAATTAGGCCCTTCCTTGCGTCCCCCACCATCACCGAAGCAGTAACGCTGATGTTATAGACTGGACAACATAAGAATGCTAATGGGTTAAGAGGGGCGTGTGTGTCCTGAGCAGCGGTGTGGATAACATGACTGATAATGGCGAGCCAAAAGAAGAAGAGGAGGGGGAGAGGGGGACCATAAATCAGCGATGGAAATCGGAGGGTAACGCCGTGTGTTGTACAGCGAGGAGGGCGGGAGTGAGGCATGGGGATACACAACAGGGAAGTGTGCTTACACCTGCGCACTGGGAGGCGTGTAGGTGCCGTCCTTTGGTAGTGTGCCAGTTTGGTGGATTGTGGTTCATCGTCCGGGCGACAGTGTACCCCCAAACATCCAGGATGATATCCCTCGACGCCCTCTTTTCGAAGGGAATGTTCATCACCACCAAAGGGAAGATAGTACTGTCATGGACGTAGACTGTTGAGGCCTAGCTGGTAGTGTAGACCCTGGCAGACAACGCCTTCAGGAGAACACCAATATCCACACTATAGCCAGAAAGAAATGACCCCCCTCACTGCCCTGGTCAAGAGGCCGGAGGAAGGACCTGGACGCTAACATAGTTCCACTACAAAATAGATTACCGGAAAACCTTTTAGGAAACTCCCGACCAACGTGACAGGAGGAAATGTTAGTCTCTTCACAGTGGTCAACGTACAAAGACTTGAACTGTGCACAGACGAACTATGATTTTTTTTTCCTTTCATTAAGTGGTTGATTGACTTTGAGGCTGGATATTGTTGAGCAGTCGCCAGTGGAGCACGTATTAAAGGTTACCTGGGCAGTGTGAAGGGAGAGGAAGGTCAGTGTGTGTGTGTGTTGGAGCAACTTCTGTAGTCACGAGTGCAGCAGCTGGGACTTCAAGAGTGTAACTGTAAGGTGCAAGTGTTATTGTTTTTCATCCCAGAATGCTGGGTTGGACGCTAATTCTCTCACGAATGGAATACCGTTGTGTACTGACATCAACCTACAAGACAGGCGGAGCTGCAGATTCAGAAAGTGTTCAGGGATCATTCACGGTCCAATGTTGACTTGGTCAAAGAGGTGTGGATTACTGGAAGCGGCTGAAATCGCTGTGGCTTTACTCCTCCCATGGAAGGCAGGCGGTGAGAGGTGTATATTCAAAATCCTAGAAGACATAGCGGCTGGTCTTACACTCGGAAGGTGTCTCCTACTGGCACGGTAGGCATGGAAGACCTACCTGATGGTGTCCAAAGGTGCGATCAACACAAAAATAGAGAAACACCTCAAACATCCGGTGCTCGAGGCTCGTTCCAGCACGTTTACCTGCAATCATGAGAACCACCCGTGGAACGCACAGTAAAGTTTCAAGAGCGCCTCCGGACAAATATTTACGAAGTATACCAGAGCAGCCAGGTTGTGGAGGCTACGCGAGCCTGCAGGCTGAACTTCCAAGAGCTGGGTCGACCAGCAAGCCCGTCCTGAGGTGTAGGTGCAACCCTGGCTGTTGGGGGTCAAGAAATTCTCCCGAAGACTCACAGCGGAGCCGAACGGAGGAGCGCCCAGCACCCAAGTCGTTCATCCCGTCCTTTTGTAAACACGTCAAGAGTCCGAAAGGAAAATTGCCGTCACAAGTTTACGAACTTCCTCCTGCAAAGGGAGGTTTATTGGCCGATTAACAACGGTGAAAGCCGGTTCTTGGAAGTGCTCCTGAAGTTCATTTTTTTTAATCGAACAGGAAGCTGGCCCAGTGAAGTTGAAGTACCATGGATTTGGGACTTGAACTTCCTTGGTTACGATTCTACGACCATTGGATATAATGGGGTGGTAGCCTGGCCGTTGCATCCAAGGGTCTTGTCGTCTTGTCCAAGGGGGTCGTCCCTGTCTTAAAACACCTGTATCAGAACACTGCACCAGATAATGAGTTGTGATAGGTTTAAAGACGACCCCACCTGCAGGAGGACGAAGCCGTTCTCACAGGTGTGTGTGTGTGTGTGTGTGTTGCTGACCCACGCTGTTGACACTACAGGCAGACGTACTACATCGTCGTCCAGTTTTCATGGATGATCACATGGACCTATTAGGGGTAAAGTCTCAGCCCGTCATTAATGGAGGGGAAGTAAAACGAAAATTGAACTCTGGTCGAAAACTAACAGCTCCTCATGACGATTGTGTGGGACTGGGAACGAGTGAAGGTACTGCGGGTGTGCCAACAGTGCACACGGGAGAGGTTCACCAAAATATTCACTCGTGAAAAACTCGTTGTATATCTTCATTTCAGAATAGTTGTCAGTTGGCTTGGCAGTTGGACATCCATTGATCAATGGAGAATTTAAGAAGCCCCTGGACACACACAGTGTACCAGACCAGAGGATACGTAGGCCTCTAGACCGCGGCTTCTAGGAGCCTAAGTTAAAGATCAACACGGTGGTGTGTTCGGAGAGGAGTAGGTGAGGGTAGAAGATGCTCCAGGACCGCCGGAGTGACGTGAGGGAAGAGGAGGCACTTGACGTGGTAGCTGGTGACGGCAAAATGTTAATCGAAGGTTTGCCGAGTCGGTAGGAAGCGCGGCAGATGCCAGTTTGGAGTGGTTGTTTCTCATCTTGGCATCGTTCTGGCGAAGCCTTGTTTCACATGACGTATATAATTTTTATGTGGAGAAACTCGAAATGCTGTCTCATCGGTTCCCAGGTTTTGAGGGATAATACGAGGGATGGAAGTGTGGGGAAGAACAGGTAAGGTCTCAGTGTGACGACACCCCGGAACTCTGCTGCTCTTAGACTTGCCACTGGCCTTAGCCAAACCCTCCTGCCTCAACTCCCGTCTTCCGATGGCGGCTTCATCTTCATCACCCATTTCCTGCTCTCATGCCATCTGCCTCCAGCTGGTCTCACCACCTGCCAGCAAGCGCTCCAACCCCTCTGGCTTCTCACCACCTGACAGCAGCCTCCAACCTCCCACTAAGAGAGACGAGCACCAGTCATTGGAGTGATAATCGAGGCACACCGTGGTGTGGGTGGGTGTGGACGGTAGGGTAGAACTTCCTCTCACTTGCCTCGTACCACCTGCCAGCAGCGCCTGCCTCCTCTCGTGACCTCGCACCACCTGGTAGCAGCACCCACGGCCACTTCCTCTTGTGACCTCATGCCGCCTACTAGTTGCACGCACTTCCTCTTGTGACCTCACACCTCCTACGTCCACTTGTGACCTCACACCATCTACTAGCTGCACCTACGTCCCTCGTGACCTCTAGTAGCACGCAGCTGTGTGTAGCGTCTTAGCATCTGCTCGTAGCACCTACGCTGTTTTTTGACCTCACGCCGCCGTGTGGTAGCACGCACACATACCTGTCATAGCACTTCCCTAGCAGCCTCCGTAATGGCTTCACGCCATTTGGTTCGGCATCTACCTCTCTCTTTCTCTCTCCCGTGTCCTCAAACGACTCCTAAGATTCCCATTGGCTTCGCGCTCCAACCACCGGATCCATCACTCGCTTCCAAACACTGGCCTTGACGCTTGCCCTCACTGCACCACCACCATCATCCTTGAACCTGCCTCCCACTGTCAGGCAGGCCTGCACCAGCGGTGGAGCATCCGTCGTCACACATCTCCCTCTGAACTGGGTGGTTTCCTCGCGCTCCAGTCGTATGATTATTAGTTTTCTCCTGTGACCCACCTCCCCCCTCTCCCAAGGTTTTTACCCGGCCCCGTTATGAGCTTACCGACCTCTGACCTTAGCTAAGCTTGCCTCCCATTATTCCCATCTCCCCCCATCCCCCAGTTTCTCACACTTTTCCCTTGATCTCTTCTCTCGTATCACGGACCTTGTTTGCCGCCGCTGAAAAGGTTAAGGCCATTGTCTCTGTTGCTTGTAGTGTCTTGGTGCACGGAGGAAGGACCGACTCTCTCTCTCTCTCTTTGTGTCGCGTCGCCCGCCCTTCACGTGGGCCGGGGATGGACTTTGGGAAGGATCGTAGATTTTAACGGGAATCTTTGGGCCCCAGTCCTGGTGTAGCTGGGTCATGGGATCCCCAGAGGACCGGCTGCTGACAGGGGGGAAAAAGAAATCTCCCGAGGAGGAAAAAAATTAAGTGGAAAACCGACTGAACATGTATTGTAAGTCATTCGGGTGGAGTGTTGTATCGTGGGACGGGGGACTTCATCTGGAGGAATGTGGAGCGGGAGTTTCCCCCTCTCTCTCTCTCCCCCCATGTAAGATTGTGGATGATGACAGGTGAGGCCAATCAATAAGTGAGCCGGCCGGTGCTCGTCCTGGTGGTCCGGCCGGCCGGCCGCGGCCCTGGCCGGCCTGTTAGGGTCGGGGAGGTAGAGGAAGGGGGCAGGAGGGAGGCGTCTCCTCCTCCTCCTCCTCCTGCTGAACCTTGACGTACCCGACCTCGGTCATTTTGGACCTTGGGGTCGACATTTTCGAGGCAGTGCGAAGCCGCTCCCTCCTGGTACCGGAGGGAGTTGGAGGTTGGGTCTGAGGTCAGATGTGAGGGCAGGTAAGGGTTGGGTTGAGCTAAGGGAAGGCTTCCTAGGCTGACCTTGCAGGAAATAACGGTGGGGAAAAATCTTGCAGGACCGCCATAGTCATTGTGGCACATGAGAAAAATAAACTCTGGAAATTCTCGTTGGCTTAAACAGGCGACGCCGGCACTGCCTGCTGCAGTAACGTGCGTGTCCGTTCCAGTGTCTCGTGTAAATAAGGGCAAAGCTCCCTGTTTTGTCCCAGTACTTAATGTAATAGTCGCCGTCATAAGGTCGAGTTGCCCGGGAACAAAGCGAGAGGAGTTGGTCCTTAAGGGAGAGGATGGCCCAGTCCGCTCCAGTCGCGCCGTGTACTGTACATTAGAGAGGATAGCGCTACGGTCCCCGACTACAAATGGCCTCGGGATATTTACTGCCGGTCTGGGTCAAGCTTGTAAAGGGAAGATAAACACGAGCGTCCCTTCCCTTCCATAAAACATTCACGAAACGCCAGATATCGGAAAGAGTTTTATTCCTGCGGGTCCTCCATTTTCGTATCTCTTTAAAAGTGCCGTTACCATGTGGTCTTTTAACGCGCCCATTTGGTCTGTCCTCACGGATATGGGAACGTACGGCGTCTCAAGGACATTTCCACGAAGCTTCGGTGTGCTCCTGTGTCATCCGGTGTACAGTACCAGCCGTTCGTACCAACAGAGGCAGGCCTACATGACCATTCGCTTTGCATGTCAAGGGCGCTTGTCAAGTAGGACTTGGGTTCCCATTTTTTTCTGGACCGTCACACAAACACATAACGGAAGCATTATACAATTATTCGTCTTCCAGTAGATGATAAGAGTGAATAATCGTTCACAAAAGCTTCCATAACATAACGTAGATTACGTATTTGTCTCAGGAGAGACGTATTAACGGCAGGATCCAACCCCATGTTCAAAAACATGAGCGAGAACATAACAGCATCACGTCTTACTTTCCCCGAGACAGACGATGACCGAGAGTGACCCCAGGATTGAGAAATGCGAGACGGATTCCTTGCGGTGTGCTTAAAGGCCGAGGAGAACTCCCTCCTTCAGAGAGACGCAGCCAACTATACCCTCCTCCCCCTCACACACACACACACACACACACACACACACGAGACAACGTCAAGATGATGATTAACTTTCCCAGAATACAGGACAGCTTCATCAGTTTTTGCCTAGGAGATGAACTCTTCGTGGAAGTCGAGATTATTTTTTTTAACAAAAATAAAGGCTATAGTGACGGCCAGAAAATTTTGTTTCGAGATCACACAGCTACCGAGGGAGGAACTGTTTCCAAGGGCGGGTGGGGGAAAGCACACACATGAACAAGGGGCAGTACGTCGACAGCTGAAGATCAGCGTCCACGGTCGGATCTATCGCACGACATCTGTTTCAAGACGTATGATACGACTCACGCTAATGATGTGCTCAGAGAGAGAG
>JAUTXX010541757.1:0-10028 GCA_032273605.1 Panulirus laevicauda | reverse complement strand
TCCTAAGGGACCTCACCATGATCCATACATACTCTGAAAGTCCCCACTAACTAATCAACAACACAGTCACCCCTTTCCTTAAGAAATTCAACTGCAGTACCATCTACTCCAGCTGTCTTGCCATACTTTCCATGACTTCCCAACCCATACACCCTACATTCAATAATCCTTCAAAATACTCACATCATCTCCTCATCTCATCACTACCTGTTACCACTTCCCCATTTGCCTCTTCTTTATGGTTCCCGCTTGTTCTTATTTTCTCACATCATAAATCTTCTTAACATCTTACTCTCCTTAGACATTATTGATACTTGCTCATCCCAACTCTCATTTGCCGTCTTTTCAACTTATGCACCCACCTCTTGACCTCCTGCTGCTTTCCTTTATACATCTCCCAATCATTTGCATTCCTTCCCCTTTAAATATCACCAATATATCTCTCTTTCCTCTTTCACTAGCACCTTTACTTTGTTGTCCCATTACTTTCTGCATCTTCTCATTTGTCAACCTCATACCTTAAGTATGCCACAGGTTTCTCGTGCACATGCCAACACCACTTACTAAATACCTCCCATTCATCACCCACTCCCCAAGCTTCATTTACTCTTTCTTTTTCCCATTCTACACATAATCTCTCCTATTTCTTCACACATGTCCCTTTTTCAAGGTCACTTATTTTAACCCATATCATTTCCTTTATTCTGGAAACCTCAACAAATATCCACACTTGCCTCTACAAGGTAATGATGAGATATCCCACCAACTTTCTTGCTCAGCACATTCACATCCGAGAGTGTATCTTTTGCACACTTATCAATTAGTATGTGAACCAGTAATGCCTGCTGACGATCATTCAAATTCATGTATGTATACTTGTGTATGTCCTTTTCAAACCAGGTATTCCTAATCATTACCCCTTTTTCAGCTCAATCCTATGAGCAGCTCAACATTTTCATTCACATTACCAAAAATCCTATGCCCTCCAAGTAAACCTACTGCCATGCTACATACCTTCACATTTAAATCACCCACAACTAATATTTGGTCTTTTGCATCAAAACTGCAGATACTCACTCAGCTGCTCCTAAAATACTTGCCTCTTATAATCTTTCCTTTCATAGGCAAGTACATAAGCATTAATAATCAAACAAAACTCGCAATACACTGTCATCTTCAACCAAATCAGTATGGAGTTCACTTCCTTATATTCTCTTACACAAAAGTGATGAACATAAAACCCAACACATAATGCACTTACGTCAATGGCATGACCTAATACATACTTGAAATATAAGTCATTCAAAAGAAAATTCTAAGAGCTAAACACAATGCATATGTGTGGCAAAAGTGACATTCTCTCTCCAAAAATAACATAATCTATTTGCATTATTAATGGGTTTTACATCTTCTTTGTTGTCAAAAATGTATCTGCCTCTTTCAACCATTAATATATATTTATTCAAGACCTTAGTAAATGAACTGATAACTGTTCAATTACCATTACAATAATTCTAGATACAAGACCTGCCTTCCAAAATGAGTCGGCCCACAAAATAAAAATAAGATTCATTTAAATAACATTTTATCTAATAAATTTTCACAGGGAGTCCTTAAAGTTCACTGTCTGTTGTGTTTCATGATTCCCTGATTTAATCAGAAGTTTTGTTGATCACAATATCCTTATTAGTGCAAGAAAAGTTTTCATCCCCATCACCAATGAACTTCCAACATTCAGACTATTCCTTTGCCAATGAGTCAAAGACAATTTTGGTCAGCTCTGGACTAATGGACTGTGTACCATTACTAACCTCATTTCATTCCCTCAGGTCTAACAGACTTCTCTACAATCAGACATCATCACACCAACCATTACCAAACCAGGGAGCACAGCATTATCTGATCAGCCCTGTAATGAAAGCCTTGACCAGAATGGACACACTTTTCTTGCTTGTGATGATTCACAGAGGTATCCTTGGACAATGTGAACATCTAAATGACTTCTACCCTGTATGAACCAACATGTGCTACAATGAGAGTCTTTTGGCAATGTAAACATTCATAAGGCATTCATCCTGTATGAATGGTCATATGGCTATCTAAATTCCCCTTCCGGGAGAAGGTCTTTTGGCAATGTGGACATTCATATAGTTTTTCTCCTCTATGAACAATCATGTGGCTATCTAAATTCCCCTTCCGTGAGAAGGTCTTTTGGCAATGTGAACACTCATGTGGTTTCTCTCCTGTATGAACAATCATGTGCTGCACTAAATTACCCTTCCGGAGGAAGGTCTTTTGGCATTGAGAGCACTCAAATAGTGTCTCTCCTGTATGATTAGTCATGTGCCGCACTAATTCATACTTACGGGAGAAAGTCTTTAGGCAAAGTGAACATTCATATGGCTTCTCTCCTGCATGAACAGCCATGTGTTTTGCTAAATTACCCCTCAGGGAGAAAGTCTTTTGGCAGTGCGAACATTCATATGGCTTTTCTCTTGTATGAACAGTCATGTGCTGCATTAAAGAATTCTTCCTGGAGAAGGCCTTTTGACACTGTGAACATTCATATGGCTTTTCTCCTGTATGAATAGACACATGCCGCATTAAATCAGTCTTCTTAGAAAAGGTCTTTTGGCAATGTGAACATTCATATGGCTTATCCCCTGTATGATCTTTCATATGGAATGTTAAATCAGCCTTTCGGCTGTAAGTCTTTTGGCAATGTGAACATTCATGTGGTTTCTCTCCTATATGAACAATCATGTGCCGCACTAAAGCACTCCTCTTAGAAAAAGTCTTCTGGCAATCTGAACAGCCATATGGTTTCTGTCCTGTATGAACAGTAATATGCTCCACTAAAGTATTCTTCCAGGAGAAGGTCTTTTGGCAATATGAACATTTATATCGCTTTTCCCTTGTATGAACAGTCATGTGCTGCACTAAATCACACTTACGGAAGAAAATCTTTTGGCAATGTGAACATTCATATTGCTTTTCCCTTGTATGAACACTCATGTGGTGCACCAAACTGTTCTTCCAGGAGAAACTCTTTTGGCAATGTGGACATTCATATTGGTTCACTCTCGTATGAACAGTCATATGCTGCACTAAATTACTCTTCTGGGAAAAGGCTTTTTGGCACTGTGAACATTCATATGGCTTCTCACCTGTATGAATCGTCATGTGCTGTACTAAATACCTCCTCTGGGTGAAAGACTTTTGGCACTGTGAGCAATCATATGACTTTTCTCCAGTGTGAATATTCAAGTGCCGTACCAAATCATTCTTCTGGGAAAAGGCCTTTAGGCAATGGGAACATTCAAATGGCTTTACTCCTGTATGAATATTCATGTGCTGTACTAAGTGACTCCTTTTGGAAAAGGCCTTTTGGCATTGCGAACATTCATAAGGTCTCACCCCTGTATGAACAACCATGTGCTTTGCTAAATAACTCTTCTGGGAAAAGGACTTTTGACATTGTGAACATTCAAATGGCTTCTCTCCTGAGTGAATATTCACATGTTGTGTCAAATTACTTCGATGGGAAAAGGATTTTTGACAATGTGAACATTCATACGGCTTCTCTCTAGTGTAAGTTTCCACACGCCTCCGAATATCATAATGTTCAGTAAAGCTTTCCTGGCAACTGAAAGGTTTCTCAACTATGTGCATGGTAGAATTTTCTACAAATATTTCATCATACAATGAACATGCCATTTGTGTGCCCTCCATCATGCAATCTTTTACAGTAAGAATGCTCCAGCTCATGAGTCTCAGATGTTTGGTGAGTGAACATCAAAGTAAATAATCTTAGTTGGTGTAGTGTGAAGGCTATGCACAATAACTGGCAAGTGGTACAGTAGCTTTAAGCAAAATCATCCCAAGTCACTGTACTGAGTTATTCCCAAGTAAAGTGCGATAAAGTCTAGTACCTTTTCCCCTTCTCAAAGCAAAACTTCACACCTTTCATCCCAGCTCAAATGGCTAGCCATGATAGTTCCTTCAGTTCTATCTACATTCCACAAATTATTTCTTGTTCCCACAACTCTTACATGTAAAAATTCAGCTGTCTCTCTCATGTATTCCCCAGTAGTCAGCTCACTTTTTGACAATGAAATTTTGCTTCCTATGTTTGCTCTCCACCACTGTTGATAATGAGAGATGTATTCAAAAGGTTAATCACATCAAAAAAATAAGCATTTTTTCACATATGTACAACACAAACCTAAAGAGGATAAGGATGAATACCTATATCTCTGACTCTCCATGTATGATTTGCCAGTTCAGGATTCATACCAGAGCTGAAAATGAATTTGTGCTGATTTTTAAAAAATGTATGCTCGCTAAATGTGATAACTTGACTTTGCCAGATAGTGAGATGACCTCAAAGAAAATATGGTAAATGCAAGAAATATCCTAGCACCATAGTTTTAATGAAAATATGATGAACATAATAGACTATGGTTCTTGTCATAAAGAATTATTGTATAAGGTAACATAATTTTGACAAACATAGGGGAAATTCTTTTCAGTGCATTAAAAACTAACTAAAGTCATCACTAAAATTTTTGGCCATGTTTTCATGATTACTGTGTCCTTTTGATTTCCTGTGTTACTTAACTGTTGTTACTGATGCTGCTCCTCATGCCTCTGTTGTTACACACTCAATATCAAAGATATTCTTCAGCTGCTTTTTTTGTTGGTGTTGCTACTCTTATCATCATACATCTTTTTATAATGATGCTTCTATTATATGTGGTTCACTGTATGACTTATGTTTGTGTTTACTGTTCTCTTAGGGTTTCATACTGCTATAATTCCCATATTTCAATTTTGTGGCAACTTGTCAATCAGGAAAGCTCGCAGGCACTTATGACATTCTTGTAAAGAACACAATGAGCTGCCAAAGAGAGAAAAATAAACATTACCCCAAGATATTCATAGTAACACATATGAGGCCCCATGCATGGGCTGCCAAAAGAAAGAGATAAGACATTTACAAGAAAATGATAAGATAAGTAGAGAAAACAATGTCACTATCAAGAACTACTGATAACTCATTAGACAATTCTAACCTTTCGTGATGGTGACATCACATACCGACAAAACACAGACAACACCTATTACATTAAATATTGCTGCTTTATACCGGTAACAGATAGTAGTTGGAAGGTAGCCAATCACCAAGGAGGTCTATTTCTGGTACTACCCACCTGGGTATCAGGAGTGTTAATGACTGCTGCATAGTGAGCCTGCACTTTGTTGATTGTCAAGCTGCACTTCTCTGACCCAGATAGCTGTCATTTGTTTCTACCTCATGCACACTTGTACTACTGGGATTCTGTCCACAAACATACAATCTCTCCTTGTCATACATAACACGTGACAACACTTAACTCACACAGCTCATTCTTCATAACTAGATTTTCCTGTGGTAAGCACTATATGCAAGCCCTGCCTTTTGGCAAACTGGTAGAAGCAGAAGAAAGAAGTAGTAGATAGGAACATTTAGGCTGGAGTATTAAGTAGAAGCAGTAGGTTGGAACATTAAGCAGGAGCATTAGTCAGTAGTCGAAGGGACATTAGGTAGGAACATCTGCAAACACAATGCTAGAGTTAACCTCTGCCAGTGGCATGTTAAGGGTAAGGAACTGAAGGCTGAGAAGAGGCAGTAAAGTTCACTTGTTATGGAGACTCTATTGCTGTGGCCAGCCCCTTGAAGGAGTTCCAGTTGGGAACAGGAATCTGAGATATAAATAGATAGATAGACATTCTGATAAGATTCCTTACCTTACATCAACTACTGATGACATATAGAAATCATATCCTTAATGTAAATGTTAATGTCATATAGATATAAAAAATCTAATCCAGCATTAAGGGCTAATGATATAAAAACTAACACGAAATGTATATGAAATTTACATTTCATACCTGCAACACACACATATATATCAAACTGGTAATATCAAACATTAAAGAGAGATATCAGAAACTTGAAACATGTTTATGACATACAAAGCTTAAAATGTCAACATCAAGCAGTGAAGATAAATAGAGATCAAAACATTACATGAATACATTAACAAGAATAGAAATAAAATCTCTAGTTTTGACTTTCAAAGATATAGAGTTATCAAAACCTTCATTGTTGAAGCCAATAATATACAGAAAGCAGAAACTTACCATCAACTGTTTATGGTATAAGGATATAAGAACTCCATATTGTCATCTACACATAAATAGGTTTCAACAATAATTACTGTTAATATGATATACAAAGTTCAATCCCTTATCATCACTGTGTTAATGATATACAGAATCACACTACAAATATCTAGCACTGGTGAAACATCACAGATGGATGAACTGTTTTGTTTTAAAGTAATCAGTGGTATGATTACTAATCACAGTGATGTACAAATTACACACATTACTTATAGGACGCTATACTTTTTTCATACATGATTGCCATTTCCCACATTAGTGAAGGAGCACCAGGAGGAGACAAAGAAAGGCCACATCAGCTCACATCCATTTTCTAGCTGTTACGTGTAATACACCAAATCCACAGCTCCCTTTCCATAACCAGGCTCCACATACCATTCAATGGTTTCCCAATTGCTTCACATGCCTCCCTGAACACCTAATCACTACAATTCACATTATCTCATACAAGCTTCTTATCCTCCTGAATTCTCTATCTATCTATCTATGTAGCTATCAATATCTCTGATGCCTGTTCCCTCCTGGAACTTCCTCAAAGATTCTACCATTCCATCCCTCAAAAGCAAGCTACCGTAACACAAGTTTTCAAAAAAGGAAATATAGAATGTGCTTCAAAATGCTGTCCCACTTGCCTTACTTTGGTCCTGAGTAATGGGTTACAAACATAGAAAAAATAATTCAATTTTGAGAAGAAAGCAGATTAATAACTCAGTCAACATGATTTCTGGAATAAAGGATCATGTTTAATGAATCTGATTCAATTCTTTATTTACATATAAAATAACTGGGACTCCAAAATAACTTCTGCTAGTCACTTAGGCTTATGTAAAGCCTTCAATAAAGTACCACATAAAAGATCACCAAGTAAAATAAAATCTTACAGCATAGATCACATCTGCACATAGACAGTTAATTGGCTCCCCAAAAGGAAAGAGTGTGGCTTTAAATGAGGAACCATCCAACTAGCTACACATCTTGTAGAGTTCCACAAGGCCCAATCCACTGACCTATATTTTTCAACATCTTCACCACCGACCTAGAGACATGACTCACCAGCAGAATCTTGAAACTTCCTGACAATACTAAATTAGGAAACAAAGTCAACTCAAAGGAAGACCGCTTGAAGATCCAGAGGGATTTAGAAAACTGGTTGCGTGAACAGAGACATGGCAAATGGGTTTCAATGTAGCCAAATGTAAAGCACTCTGGTGTCAAAATATTAATCATAAATACAAATTGCTTGATAAACTACTACTTAAAGTTATAGAATAAGATTTCTGAGTGATTATAATTATCAGGAATGACCTTAAATACTGTAAAAGGTGCCTAGGTGCGTACAACAAAGCCAATACAATATTAAGAGTCGTAGCAAGGTAGAAGTTGGTTGGCAGCCACCAACCAGGGAGGTATATTATCAGTACTACCAGCCTGGGTATAAGGAGAGTTAGTGATGGCTGCATGAAGAGCCAGCAATTAACTGGTTGTCAAGTTGCAATCCTCTGATCCAGGTAGCTGTCTTTTCTTTTTGCCTCACCTGCATATGGACTGCACATTCTGTCCACAAACATAAAATCTATCCTTGTCATACATAACACTTGACAACATTTAACTCATACAACTCTATCTTCATAATTCTAGATTTTCCTGCTTGGCAAAATGGTAGGAGAAACAGATAGAAATAGTGTAGGAACACTAGACAGGAGCATTACGTAGAACAGCCGGCAGGAAAATTTAGGTGTGAGCATTAAGTAGCAGTAGCAGGTTGGATCATGAGGTAGTAGTCAGTTGGAACATTAGGTAGGAGCCCCCAGGAAGCACTATTGCTACTAAGCTAATACATAAAAAAGCAAACAAGAGTGAAAGAAAGAAAGAAAAATTATTCCTATCAAGTAAAGATACATTTGCAAAATATAATTAGACTTTGACATCATAAATGCATATGATTTATGCATTCATTGATAATTTGGTATTTCTATAAAGAGCAATGATGTCATCTATGAAAGACAAAAACAGTATTCTTATGTCTTTAGAAAAATTAGCTTTACAAAGTACTCACTGAATAGACATATGTAGAGTCTAATAAGACAATAAGGAAGACATCCATTTCCATAACCTGATACAGTTCAGAACACTACTGGACAAGAAAATCTTTACAAAGCTTTGTCCAGTCACAGTCTTCTTAAACTCTTATCCATACATTTCCTTCTGCTGGACCTGGATCCTCTGTGGTCCTTGCTCTCAATGATTAGAGTTTCCCCCAGGGAGTGATTCTTACCAAGCTCTGGCAATAGAGTCTCATTGGTCTTGGGGACAAGAATCTCAACTGTCTTGGGGACAAGAATCTCACCACTAGAGATGATGACAAGCACTGTCACTTACAAATGATATGTGTTATTGAATATGTTCAATATCTTTAATGCCTTACAAGAAACTACAATAATGAAATTACTAAATGCACTTCCACAGACCTTTTTGATTCAGAATAGATACAAGTACAGGATTGTAACCCAGACTGACAGGCAACTGGCATGAGAACTTATTCTAATTCTGGGGCACAGCGATGATAAAATCAGTATCAGAAAACTCCATTCCACATGCTGTAGTCACTTAAAAGAATGTTTGGTTATATTAGGCTACTGCTGCATATGTTAGGTTTCCTGGGTTGATATCATGTTGCATGTAAGACAGGAGACTAACAAGAAAAGAATGAGTAAAAGTCTATGCACTGCTATTATGTTTGGACAATGATTGATTTGTTCTATAATGCTAATGAAGTTAGAGAGGGATTAACTAATACAAGTAAGTAAAACACTCATGAATACTCAAAATCATGAAAACCTCATCTGGAGGTTGATATACATATCAAAAATATACCAATATAAAACTGGTCTGCTGCTGAGGATGCCATGGCTGCTCTTTCTGTCCTCTGTTTGCTCATATACCATGCCTTCTGTGCAACGCTCAATCATGGATGAGTGGTACATTTCAGTTGAAATATCAATCATCAAAATAAATCACAATAACCTTCATCTCATGATGATAAGACGTTGAGGTTCTGATTTTTTGCAAATGTATTCCTTATTTTACATCAATAAACCCCATATTTTCCCTTATGTACATACCTCTCAAAACTATTGCTAAATCTAATATCGTTCAATAATTTATATAGCTCTAATTCATGCACTACAACAGTTCATCTTCTCTAAACACTATATCAGCCCAGAACAAAAAATACTTAATATGCAAAGCTAATATCAATGCGGTGCTAAACTAGACTTTCACCCTACTGGGTTTCATCCCAGCCCAAGAACCTACCATAACAAAAGTTCTATGAAGTAATGCTGTGGGTAGGACATTGTTCTCTCATGATGAACCAACTGTCTACCATCAAGCGGAATTACTTTCTAGGTATCAGTGACAGAAAAGATGTGCTGAGAGAGCAAAATAAAAACCCTATAAGTGTTGCCTGACAGCTAGATACCATCTGCTCATTTCCACATCTGTTTACTTCGTCAGTTTTTCTTTTTTGGTTTTCACCTCAAATGTTTCCCATCTCTGAAGCCCTCCCCAGTTCCAAAAAGTTACCATATATTAGCTAATTTCAAATTAGCATATAAATCAAAGTTGCCTCTAAATCGATTCCGCTGACATAACAGTATCCTGTATTGACCACAAATCAATATACGTTAAATCGATATCGCCATGCCCGTGAAATACACGAAGACTATTACAAAAAAATCCAGTAGCTCTGCTTCATACCTGACTTCTCACTGGAGCCGACGATAAATTGTAATATTAGC
>JAUTXX010541746.1:0-10623 GCA_032273605.1 Panulirus laevicauda | reverse complement strand
ACTGAGAACAGCATTCTCTTCAGTGAAGATAAATGTCAACCCTAGTATGGAAAATTGATGAAATCGAAAACAACGTAGAATACTGGACTAACACAACCACGATCATAAACCAAATGAATAATAAGAAAGCCCTTGGAGTAATTATGTCCAGGAACCTAACCTTCATCAAACACAACGAATCAATGGTTGCCTCATGCAGAAGGATGGCAGGATGGATTTGAGCAACTGATATGTATTCTTCAAATGTTATACAAGCATTGCAGAACAAAATCACTCTGCATCCAAATCTAATAGCAATGTGATTTTTGTTTTGCATGTGTTTTACTTTTACTTCATTCAGTCCCTTATTATTCCTGATATCCATAACCTTCACCATCAGTGCCTTATTTGATATTGTGGAATAGAATTTGGTTAAAGTCCAATATAGCTTTGCATTTTGTGTAAGCTTTGGATATTGAATGTTTTTCTTAAATGTTTGTGTTGTATACAGAGAATACAGTAACAGTTGCTGAGCTGACTTAGAGCATTATGTTTCATTGAATGACTCTAAGTAAGGTGCTAGTTGTGTGGGTTATGTATATCAGGGAAAAATTATGTTTTATAAAAAAGTGGGCAATAAACTTGTAAGTAAACAAAACCTATGAAAGCATCACCTCATATATCTAGCAAATCTCCCCAGCAGTCATGAGTTATCTTGAAATTCAGCATTCTTTGCAGATATACGCCAGTTGCATCCATGAGTGAGCATTGTGCAAATGCCTCAGAATAACAATAAATGTATGATAGACAAAGCAGTCATGCAAGCCCCAGCAACAGACCAATTTGGTACTTGTAAAAGTAAAACTGTTATACATTTCAGTGAGTGGTTGAAGTCAAATGTCTCGACAGATTTTCTTGCTTTCACAGATGGATTTTTTTTTTTCACTTTTTTATTGGTTAACCCCATATTTTCCTTGTATACTAGCCTAACCTAACCTAACCTAACCTAACCTAAAACCTAACCTAACCTAACCTAACCTCTTCTGTATATTTTTCTTTGAAAGCTGGCAGCTTGTGTTCCCATGCCATTAGCTAGACCACACTATAATGATCACATGAATACTGTGATGGTTTGCAACTCAAGGGTGGGCTGTTTTGAAAAGTCTTTTCCTATGCCTTGAAGCTTGGAAGTCTCTTCCCTCTCATGTCTTTCCCAATATCTATGACCTGGCATATCTTAAACAACAGGTCTTTCACTTCCTTCAGAATTTGTAAATACTTTTTCTTGTCTTTTCTTTCTCCCTTTCATTAACTTCTATATATTTCAGTTGAGGCTTGGCCTTGATGTGGACTGCTGTTTGTGACTGAAGCTCCCAATGTAAAAAGGAAAATACCAGTATCAAAGCTGTCTTTGGATATTGAGTGTTTTGTTCAGCCGTTATAGGGTAATGCCTAGAGAATAAAACTAAAGCAGCAGAAAGTGATATGGAACATTGTATATCATTGTTCAATATCACATGAAAAAGAACAGTGATATAGTAGTGAGGGTTATAAATACAGGGGAAAATAAGGGGTGAATGAATGTATAGTGTCAGGTTGTTTAATCTCTCATGAATAGAACAGCAGAATCTATGAAGACCTCACCTAGTTGAGGTGCTTCACAGAAATATACCCTCAAAAAGTTTGTCTGGTGCTGATGTAGAATGGCTGCTTATTGGGGGGTTTGTTATAGGCACAAACAGCCACTTGGTCTCTTTTTGTTAGGATTCATGAGCAGTTGGTGTGGTGTTCAGTCATGTGTTTGTGGTATATTTCAACTAGAATACTGAAAATTTAGGTTCATAGGATAAGGTTACTGTACATGGGATCTTTTGATTTTTTCTATGAGTGTTTCACCTGCTGATATTTAAATTTATCCATTTTTCCTTGATAGTCATAACCATTATAAATATTAACGTATTCAATATATATCCTGTGGTTTAGAGGTTAGCGTTCCTGATTGTAATGCGTTCAAGGGGTAACCAGGGGCGCCATTTCCCACATCAGTGAAGTAGTGCCAGGAAACGGACAAAGAATGGCCCATCCACTCATATACACATGTATATACATAAATGCCCATACACGCACATATACATGCATATACATATACAAATCAACTCATATATGTTCACATACACAGACATATACACATGTACATATTCATACTTGCTTGCCTTCCTTCATCCATTCCTGGCGCTACCCCGCCCCACAGAAAACAGCATTGCTACCCCTTGCGTTAATGGGATGGCTTTGACTAGGACCTCACCTATCCATGCCATCTCAACTAACCAAAGAAATAGAAACACTATATAGAATAAGATATATAGTTTTGCTTCAAATCACACTCTGGAACTTTTACTCTATTTGCTGATTACTAAACACTGTTCAGTAGGGTATTACTAGTGCAAAGCAATATTTTTCAGTATCCAAAGCTAGTTTTGATTGTAATTTAAGTGTTGAATTAGTTATTTGTGTTGTTATTCTGCCGAGAAGTAAATTACTGTTATTTGTGTTGTTATTCTGCCGAGAAATTGCCATTGGTGGGACATCACTGGCATTGTAGCCAGCAATGTTTATTTGGGAAATTCATACCCTTCATGTCCATGATGTACTTACAGTAAGGAAGACATGGAGAATAAATTACTAAACAGTGTACTGGAGGGTGTGTACTGCCAATGCAAAGCAAAATCTTTCAATACCCAAAGCTAGTTTTGATCTGTAATTAAATTGGTCAATTATAATGATTTGTGGTGGTTATTTTGATGAGAAGTTAGTACTAATGGGTCATCACTGGCATTGATACCAGCAATGTTTTTTTGAGAAATTCATGCCCTTCATGCCCATGATGCAACAACCATAAAGAAGACACAGAGCACTTGCAACTCAATTGTCCTGCACTCTGCAAATAGATGCACACACATCACAACACTTTATGACCTGTATTCACAACCCATGGATGTGGGCAGTTTCCTGAGTGCTGCAGGAGCCTCAATAGGATAGAAGGGACTCTTGGGGCAGGAAGTCTGTATGTATGTGTATGTGTGTGAGTGTATGTAAGTATGACTTTTGCTTGCCACAGCACAAACATCAAGACACAGACCAAACTGTATGCCCACATAACACTTGGCCACTGTTACTAAATTCGAACAAGAGAAAATATTCATTAGTCCCCAAACATAAATGGGTACCTCTTTCACATTTTCATTCTGAAAAATCACCCTTCACTCTATTATTGCAAACACTGTCTCAGCAAATCTGAAGACCCATCACATCCAAGGTACAATTTCCACACTGTTGGTATTGTACTTACTCCACAAACACCTGCACATAACATCATCACACCTTATGACCTGTAGTCCTCAGTGGACATGTCTGGCTTCCTGAGTACTACAGGAGCCTCATTGAAAACAGAATGGGCTCCTTTTCCTGGAAGGTAAGGCAAGGTAAGGTAAGGTAAGGTGTATTGTAGCAACAAGATGTTTGTTATTGAAGATTTATTATTTGTATAGTAAACCAAAATTAATCTCTAGAGAATCTTACACTGTGATTGATTTTACTTCATACAGAGAGGTCTATATCACCTACATCCCACCAGCACTAGAGGTGGAGGCTTTAGAGCATGAGATTCGGGCAATATGCAAGTTTGACCCAACCCAGGTGTTCACTGTCAAGTGGGTTGATGAGGAAGGTAAGGAACCTCCACATCTTTTTATTTATTAATGGTTGCTTTCCCAGCTATAGAAATTGTTTAAGAGGGCTCCTAGGATAATTGTGAAGTCAATATTTCTATCTATTAAAGATATGGATGACTATTGATGCATTTAGAATTTTGTAATGAAAATCTCATGAAACATTTTTCATATATAGGTAGCCCTATTTAGATATCAAAATTTATTTTCTTCTGAACAGTTGATCCTTTTATGCAAAGGATTGACTTGTCCTTCTATAGAGTATTGCTTTCACATCAGGGGTGGCTTTAGCTCTGCATCCTGACTTGATAAGAGTTGAGTTGAAAGTGGTCTGACTTATAAACTGTCCCTGGCTAACTTCAAAACTTTACCCACTTACCCCATGCTACAATATAAGTATTCTTTCTCCCCTTATCCCCAGGCATATAAATGATTTTTTCATACTTGTTTGTCATCTCCCATGTAACTGAGGTAGCACTGGGAGTGGATAGAGAAATATCCTCATTTGCTCCCTTTCATTTTCTAATTGTAATGTGTAGTGCACTGAAATCATAACCACTTATCCACTCCCAGGCCCCACAGACCTTTCCATGGTTTCCCTTCATCCATGTCATATTCCCTGAATCAGTCCATTAACATTAGCTTTCCCCCTGCACACCACATTGCTTCAGTTGATTCTGTTCTGTCTGACACCTTACTGCACGTTCAAGCATCAAGCATTCAAAACCTTTTCCACTTCATCATTACCTCCTCATTTGGTCTCTATCATCTTGTCACCTCCACTTCTTTGTCAGCGTCTCCACTTGAGAACATCCTCTTCAGCTGTCAGTTATTCCTTTCTCGATATCACACCTTTCTCTTACCGTATCTTTTTGTACTCGTTCAACCATCCTTACACCACACATTGTTCTCACACATTTAATTTTGAACACATTCGCCTTCTTCCATACATTCTCATCCGTACAACACTGATGGGAGTGCTATACCTTCAAAAATGCCCTTTCTTGTCCTCCAAATAGTAACCTAACTTTCCACACATTCCTTAGTGCTCCCTGGACCTTCGCCCTTTCATTCAAAAAGAAGGACACCCCATGTGTTAGGGATCTAGTGGTCACTGTCTCCAACAGCTTCTTATTCTCCTAGCATTGTAATGAAGTTGCCAAGAAAGCAAATAGGATGTTAGGATTTATTAACTGAAACTTTACATATAAAGGCAAGGATGTGATATTGTCATTATACCTAAGTCAAGTTAGGCCCCACCTTGATTATGCAGCATAGTTCTAGGTCCCCCACTTAAATTGGAAGCATTGGAGTGTAGAGCAACTAAACTTGTTCTCTTTAAGCAAGAGGCATCTCCAAGGTAAAGTAGTAGAATGTTTAGAAATATCGTGTAGGACTTAACAATGTTGCTATTGAAAATTTCATTACAGTAGCACACCACCACTACCGAGAGGAAATGGACAGTATGAAATATTTATCAACAATATTATTGATGTGCAGAATAAGCTCCCTGAACATGTTCATAGCAACACTCTTAATATTTCAAAATTAGGCTTGATCATCACTTGGCACTCTCCAGTACTGAATAATTCATATAATCAATCATTGTAATGTATGTTATGCTACCACTGATCTCTCCCTGGCTATGCTACGGTAACACACCAACATTGATTAACCCATGTCATGTGCATTAAGGAAGCAAGAAAGAATTGTATCATTTCTCCACATTAGAAGTGATAGGCATGATAAGTCACAAGGCTGGATCTCATGTTTATTCTCACTATTGTCTATATAACAAAAAGTGATGATATGTCATTGGTGATGGGATGTATAACATATTCATGTTCATGCTACCTTATGACTTCACTTGAAAAATTTCCTTCAGGTATATTAATCCTGCGATGTATTTTTTTAACTTGTTTTATCTCTGGCATGTTGCTGGAGGGAGCGGAGGGTCAGAAGAGTCTTTTTTTTTTATTCTTTTCTTCTGCTTTTAAGAGGCCTTTTTTTTTTTTTTTTTTTTTTTTTTTTTTTTTTTTTAAGGCTAGACTACCTCGTTTTGACCTTAGGTCTTTGTGGTCTGGTATCTCTGTAACTCTGTAGCACTTCTCTTTTCACCACTCTACTTCTCATGATTTTTTCCACTTTGTACATTCCTGACCCAGACAACTTGCATTTGCCACACTGTCATCAGACACATTCAAGAATCCTTCAAAGTACTTACTCCATATCCTTTTACCTCATCTCTGCCTCATAGAACTTCTCCATTTGTCCTCTACTGATGTTCCCATTTGTTCTCTTGTTTTCTCATGCTATTAAGTCCTTCCAAAACATTTTCCTATTCTCTCAGAAATTTGATCATATTTGCTCACCCCTCATTTGTCCTCTTCTTTAGCTTCTACACTTTACCCTTGACCTCCTCCTACTTTCTCTTGAACATCACCCACTCACTCATACTCCTACCCTTTAAATGATACCCAGACACCTGTCCTTACAGTAGCACCTAACTTTGTCATCCAACCTCATACTGTACTTTCTCACCTGCACACCTCCCACCTTCTGCACACCACACACTTTTCAGGTACATGCCAACTCTGCTTCTTTAAACACCTTTCAATCCTCACCCACTCCTCCAGCTTCATTTACTTACACATTTTGCCATTCTACACTCTGTCTGTTGTGGAATCTCTTCACTCAAGCCTCTTTTCCAAGCTCACATGCTCATACCACCCTCATCTCCCCACATCATTTCTTCTTTGCAATAGCCTCAACAGCTCTTCACCCTTACTTTCACCAGATAATGATCAGACATCCTTCCAGCTGCCCCTCTCAGCATATTCACATCTAAGAGTCTCTTTTACACACCTATCAATTAGTAGTACATAATCCAGTAAGCCCACTTACCATCTTTACTCATTTATATCCCTCTTTTTAAGCCAGGTATTCCCAAATGCCAGTCCTTTTTCAGCATATACTCTTCAACCTGTTCACTATTTCCATTCACATCACTATTACACCTTTCCCCCCAGTTATACCCTCAACTGCCACATTGATCATTTTTGCATTGAAATCATCCATCATTAATACTTAATCTGTTGCGTCAAAGCTACTAGACACCTGCTCCCGAAACACTCTCTCTTCGTTACTCTTCACATAGGCAGTAAGAATCACTAGCCTTTCTCAATCCACTTTCTCTTGGATCCACATCAGCTTGGAACTCAACTCCTTGCACTTTCACACATTCCCACAACCTTTATTTAACAAACGTGCTACCCTATACTTAGCTCTTGCCTTCGCCCTCATCTTAATCCATGACTTTACCTCAAGACATCCCCAAACCATTCATCCTCCTTACCCTTGAGCTTTGTTTCACTAATAGCTAAAATCCAGGTTCCCTTCCTTAAACAAACTACATTTCTCTCTTTTTTTTCTTATTTGGTTACATCCAAACAATATTTCATGCCCTTGGAGTCCCTTTTGTCTTTGTAAGGCTTCTGCAGCACTGAGGAAGGTGGCTAAGTCCACTGGTTGGGACCATGGGTCACTAACTTTAGTGATGTAGATGTGTCTGTGTGGGGGGGAGCGCAGGTCAGTTCAGTAGTAAGTGTTTGGTGTTTTTTGTTATGGTAGTGTTTTGTTGTGGTAGTGAATGGTCTTGGGACATGCCGAAACTGTTTGTAGTGTTTTAGGGATGTCAGGCTCACAGACAGGAAACTATGACTCGTGTTTGTCTGAAGAGTGTTGCCGCTGATGGGTTGGAATATGAGACTGAGTTGGGAGAACGGTTTTTTAGTGCTTGTCGGGTTATTTCATTTTGTATATGTTTTGTCAGCGTTATATTCGTTGACGGTGGGGATGTATGTATGTAGAGGTTGCTGATGTTTGAGCTTTTGATTTCTGCTTGGGGACTGATGGATAGATAGTTGTGGTGTTGTTATGCAGTTGCATAGAGTTGAGTGCCAAGTTGTACTGGGAGGGTCTTTGTTTATTGTGTAGATGTTGGATGTTTGTGGTTCCAAGTTAGCCAATGATTGTACTTGAGTTATGTATTTTGTGTGGTTTACAGTTTTGTTATAGTTTATGGTATGCAAGTTAAAACTTTAATTATTGAATGAAACTTTTTTACTTATTTACTGGTTACTTACACATACCTGTTTTTACCAGCGGATGTTTTGTTTACCATGGTAATAGTGACAGATGAGCAAGTAACATTAGGAAGTGACATGTACTGATGCTGTGAGGCAGGGAAGTTGGTAGTAAGCACTCTTTCATAATGTCAGGGCATTTTGTTGGAATTTGGCATTGTGTGTATTTCTTTTTTGCAGCTTCGATGTACGTGACTTTTTATTCATTTTCGTTATTTTTTTTATTCATGAATTAAAATCATGAATGATTTATCATTGTCATTGTCTTCCTTACACTTTTAGGGGACCCATGCACCATTTCATCGCAGCAAGAGCTAGATGAAGCACTTCGCCTGTATGACCTCAACAAGGACTCGGAGCTCGCAATCCATGGTGAGTACACATAGCCCATCACTGTCGATGAATGCCATTGAAACACAATCGCATGATGGTGCATTCTAAAATTGTGCTATTAACATGCTTCATCAACTGTTGCATCAAACTGACACCTGGGAATTTATTTCTCTGTGGATTTAACAGCTGTGCTATGCATGCTCTAACTTACTGTAAAGGTTTGTTTGCACTTCTAGCCAAGTCACTTCAAGTAACTCTGGTAAGTGTCAGTATGTAGAACATGATAAGGTAGGTCTTTATTCATTTAAGGAGTCACTTGGGATACGAGTTGCAAGTAAAACGTTTTTTTTTGCTGATTTACATCAGTCTCGTGCATGTCGTAGGTAACCTCTGTCGTAAACAGTGATGATGATACTCCATCAATGCAGTGATGCTGTAAACTAATGAATATTTTAAGAAATATGTGTGTATAGAGTACTGCCTTCCTTTTTCAAGCTTAATAATTACTGGAAATTTTAGAAATGTCACTGTCGGTCATAGGCACTGGCAACTGGTCCAGCCTTTGGTCACTCATAGTAAATGAAGACTTTTTTGAGTCATATGAAGACATTGTCATGAACCGATGTTATTGAAGCTTTAATTCTTTTAAGAATTGTGGGAAGTTGCTGTGTTCATTGGGGTTTCGTATTTTGTTCTTGAGGTGGTGGTATAGGCTACTTAGTTGATTTTTGGGGTATTTGATATCTGATTCTTATGAAGTTTTCGTGTATTCATATTTTGATAATGAATAAATGAAGTGGATGATGTACCTTTATTCATCTGAAAATATTTCAAGGATAAGAAATTATATATGGTAGACCATTATGTCACCCTCTTCCCACTCTCCCATTTCTGCTTCGCTCACTCCATATATTTATGCTCACCCCTGACACATCCCTACTTTCCACACCCACTTGTTCATGTCCATCACTGCCTTGCATGCCGTCCTTGTCAAACCCACACCTGTGTATATGGTTCAGTGTTGCCTCAGTTACATCATCCGCACTTACCTTTGCTATACCTTGCCAAAGCCTTTAGTGCTGCAGTCTCCCTTGCTATACCCATTATTCCCACAATCACCCCTTCATCACCCATGCTTGTCATGCCATGCCACCACAGTCAGTCTTGCCACACCCACCCGTGCTTTTTGATGTCTTTGCCACACCTACTCTTTCCACAGTCATCCCAGTCACGCATCATCCGGTCCACCAAAGCCACTGTTCCCTAACCCCATTTACTCCTGCCATTGTCACTACCAGCGCTGTTAAACGGTTCACATCCACCCTTGCCACACCCTTCTCTATTGACTGTAAAAACCTTGCCATACATATCCCTGCTACCCCAAGTTTTCCTACGGCACCCACTAATGTTACAACCACCCCAGCCACACGCACCCTTGCCACACTTTACGTCACCCCCCCCCCCCCCCATCGTGCGTCATCAACCCCAAGCACACCCTCTTCACCCGCGCTCCCACTGTACCTCAGTTACTCGGTAGAGTCATCCCTTCCAGTCACTCCTGCCATACCCATCTTTGTCAGAGTTACCCCATAAAGGCCAGGCGCGCTCATGTTGCATGTCTTTAAGGGTTTTGAGTATTAAGAAAAAATAATGCACGCAGATATGTACAGTTAAACGACCTGTACATTTGGGTTAACATGGTTTAAAGGCAGAAGGATCGTCTTGTGTCAAAGAATAGACCATTTTAAGATTCCAGAGGCTGTTTAAGGGTAAAAATTATATTTACACGTATCCGGGAGTCACTTGACCATTTGATCCGGTAATAACAACTCCCTTGGTGCGCATAATGGGCATAGCTTGACATATTTAAATATGTTATGAAGTAATTTTCAGGGCAAGGCCTCAGACAATGTTGCTTTATTAATAGAAATACATTTTTACATAAAAAAGTAACCCCAGCTACAGCCGCATCTCGCCTCCCCTCACCCCCGCCCCTCTCCTCCTACACTCATTCTCGCCACACAGCCAGCCTGCCACTCACACCTGCCACGTTTACCGCACACACACACACACACACACACACACACACACACACATGACCATGTTGGTATAATGTTATTTGATATTACAGTATAGGAAGGGATTTTAGCCCTCTCGGAGCTCCATATTATGAGTAAAACCCATTGCAGAGTGATTAGTATTGCCAGAATTTCCTGGGTTCAAATCTTCATCGCTACAGGAGTAGGTAATAACATTTCAAGGGATCCGGGAGTGTAGAACTCCTTAAACGTACTGCTGCTGCACAAATAGGCAGTCGCACTGTTTCCGTTTGCCACGTATACCCTTTTCTGAGCCCATCCATCCATTCGTGTGCTTGCGCACCGCCTCTGCCACACCCATGTTTGCCAGTCCAGTCCTTGATGCTCCCTTGTTCTTTG